>PVHP010032990.1:0-19963 GCA_004024765.1 Zapus hudsonius | reverse complement strand
GGGCTAGAGCGAGGCCCTACCTCAACGTTTAGCATGTTTATTTGTTGGTGGCAGTAGCCAGCACATGGAGGCATGAGAGGAGAGGAGATGAGGGGGGACCCAGATGGTCCTGGCCCTGCCATCATAGAGGCGGGCCCTCTGTGACTACTTGGCCTCATGTCTATGACCAGATGGTCAGATTCTGAAGTCCACAGCTAATATGTTGCCAAGAGGCCCTGCTTCCTGGCTAGAAATAAGGCTGGCCTCTTTTATTTATTTATTTTTTATTAATAAGTAGAAATTCTGTATGTACAAGTCATGTGTTTCCCTCCTCCCTGCCCCCATTTCCCTGAGAGCCCTTCAGTAGGATTTCAGAGTGCTCCATGGGATGGAGGGCTAGGGGTTAAGTAGTGGATAGTAATTGGGGAGGAAGAGGGTCAATAAGGCTGTTCTCTTTTGGGGCCTGGGTGTGTGCAGGTGGCCCTTCCAGATCCTACCAGTATGCCAGGCCAAGGCTGCTGGATGCTCTGCCCATGGGTGCAGGTGTGAAAGCCTCCCAAGGACACACTGGACACTGTTTTGTTTAAATCAGGTGCTCCTTCACCCAGGACTGTTGCCCAGCCCTCAGGAGCAGCATGCACTCCTCCAGCCAAGTGTGGCCGGTGGGTAGGAAAACAGAAAGCCCTTCCCCAGGGCCTCTGTGTATACTGTGGTTTGCTCTGCTTTGATCCTTCCCCCCTCCAAGCTCTGGGCCTGTTTCAATGACAAACCCCTCCTTGGGCACCAGTGTGTTTTGGGGTAGCTGGGTTGTCAACCAGGTAGAGCCAGGAGAGCCATGTCTGTCCATCTCACCCTCTCCAAGTATCCCTGTACTTTTCCACTGAAGGGCTGAATCAGGACCAAGTGGAGACAGCTACAACAATCAATAGCCAGCAGCTCTGTCTGCAGAGGGAAGCAGCCAGAACTATCCTAGGAGACAGATCAATTTATTTTGACAGCATTAAAAGAAATGACTTTCCTGGCAGATCACGGTGGTGAGCTGCAAGATCAGAGGCCCTTGAGGCATGGGTTTCCTGTGGCCTGTGCTGAGTAAGCAAGGACTCTGGCTCCTGATGGGACCCGCTGAGGAATCAGTTCCCAGTCTGCTGCAAACACATCTTCCCTCACTACATGGAGAGGCCCTGCGGACACTGTGCTGTGAAATCAGCCAGTGATAGAAGGCTGACCACTGCAAGGTCTCACCCACATGAGGGCTCTGGAGCAGTCAAGTTCATAGAGACAAAAGTACAATGGGCTGCCAGGGACTGTGGGAGGTCAAGGGGGAGTGGTGGTTAGGGAAGACAGTTTCATTCTGGAAGAATGAACAAGATCTGGGGGTGGATGGCGTCACGTGGTATTTCCCAACAATGTGCATGTGCTTAGTACCCCTGAACCTTAGGGTGGTGAGCGAGCTGGTGGAGGCAGAGTTCAAAGTCATCCTTGGCTACAGAGTGAGTTTGAGATCAGCTTAAACCATGTTTGTTTGTTTTTTGAGGTCGGGTTTTGCTCTAGCCCAGGCTGGCCTGTAACTCACGACCATCCTCCTATCTCTGCCTTCCAGTGCTGGGATTAAAGGCGTGCGCCACCAGGCTGTTATTGTTGTCTAAACTGGCCTTGAACTCAGCAATCTACCTGCCCCACCTCCCGAGTGCTGGGAATACAGGTGTATGTCACTAGACACAGTTTAGGACAGTCAGTTTTATGCTCATTTTACCGTACTCCACCATGCTCATTCTCTTTGCCTCATTGGCCTCTGAGGTGAGGCCCAGTCAACTGGAGGCGGGATAAAATGCCAGGTGGGGTTTACAGGCCTAGGAGGAAAGGGCCTCCGCCAGGAATTAAGGAAGCAGGAAGGACTAAGAGGGACACCCCTGAAGTGACCTGCTATGATCAGCCTGGTCCATCCCCACCCTTCGCCCCCCAGAAGTCTCCTGTGGGGATCCCTGGGTCCTGAGGGAAGGCTCCGAAGCAGAGTGGACATGGAGGACCACTGGGAGGAAGAAGGATCACCTAGATGCCAAGGATCCGCTGGGTCGCATGCGCAGCTGCAGGTGCATGTGGGCTGGAGGGATGACTGGTCCCGTAGGGGAGAGACACAGTGACTCTTTCGAAGTCTGCTTTGCCATCCATGGGAGGCCCTTCCTTAGTGGAGGGTAAGTGAAGCATGCATAGAGGAAAGGCAGTGGACAAGGTTGGTGCCATCCCTGGGAACATCTCAACGGAGACAGCATTGGCTGACTCCTGGCTCTGAGAGAAGCCAGGCCACCTGGCTGTGACCTACTGAGGCCCAGCTGTCATCCTGGAAGTGTGCAGCAGCACACTGGAGCATGCCTGGAACAGGTAAGGTGCTCAAGTGACACCCATGAAGAAGGAAAACAAAAGCCAGCTGTGACATCACACACCTTCAGTCCTAGTCCTCAGGAGGCTGAAGTAGGAGCATCAATGTGAGTTCAAGGCTGGTCTGGGGCTGCAGAATGAGTTCCAGGTCAGCCTGGGCTAGAGAGAGAGATGGCTCTGTGCTTAAAGGCACTTGCTTGCAAGGCCTGATGGCCTGGGTTCAATTCCCCAGTACTCACATGAAGTCAGATGCACAAAGTGGCACATGAATCTGAAATTCATTTGCAGTACCCCATTCCCTCTTTCTGTGCTTGAAAATAAAAATATGTTAAAAATAGAAGAAACAAGCTAAGTATGTTGGCACACACCTGGAATTCTAGCACTTGGGGGGCTGAGGCTTGGTGTTTGAGGCTAAACTGGGGCTACAGAGTGAGTTCCAGGTCAGCCTGGAGTAGAGCGAGACCCTGATTCTAAAAACAACAACAAAAAATCCTCCTTTGCATCAGTAACCACAGAGGGAAAGGGCAAAGAGAAAGTGGCTGTGGTTTTGGGACTTGTGCCCAGAGCAATGCCCCTAAAGAAAAGAAGCTGGGAGGACCAGAGGCCCTACAGAGGGAAAGTGAGTGGGGTAGGGGTAGGGTGGCCAGTGTGGCTTCCTGGACTAGGGGAGGAAGTGAGGGCTGGGAGAGACTTCCTGTTCAGGACATAGAGGCCCAGGAGAGAAAGACAAGCATGCTGCAGGCCTTGAGGGCAGTCCCGGCATATTGGTAGACACAGCCATGGCTGCCTCCTTTCCTCGGGGTGCTGAAAGAGGTGCAGCCATGTTTGTGTTTTGAGACTTTTCCCCCCCAAGAAGTTTTGTTCCCACCCCAAACCCCTACCTAAGCCACCTTCCCAGGGGTGTATCTGAAGCATCACCCAACCACGGGCACATGAGGTCCACCCATGCCGAGCAGGTGGATAATGACGTCCACCATTATGGTATCACATTGAACCACTTCCCTGTGTGGCCCGTTCATGACCCTCCCTCCCCTATCTTTTCTCCTATGTTTTAGAGATTAATCCCAGATCCCAGAGTCACACAATGACTAGGCAAGTGCTGGTCATGAGCCACACCCTCAGCCCCAGTATTCCTGTCTGGAATCTTCTCTCCGTTTCTCAGCCTCACTTTGCCCTGACTTCGTCATCTAACAGGTTAATCTCTGAAGCACCAGGCTCAGACCTTTGGCTTTGAACCCACAGACAGGCAGGAGCCAAGTGCAGGCTTAAGCTTGGATTGGCTGGTCGTATGAACAGCTCTGCAGGCTTTGGACTCGCTGCAAAGAAAGGGGGGGCACGGTTTGCAGCCATGTAGCCCCACACCTGACCCTCCTGCCTCAGTGCCCCAGTGCTGGGATTACAGGCGTGCCTGGCTTGTTTCCTGACAGCCGGCCATTACTTGAGCTTGACTGTCTCATCTGGTCAGTGCTGGGCAGCAGCTCATCCTGGCCACAGCACGCTGGCCACGTTCTTCTCTGAGTGGAGTACCTGCTCCTCCTCCTCTCCTCATGCCCACGCATGCACTCTTCACCTTGTTTCCGAGTCTCTCACGAAGCCTGAACCTCCCTGTTTTTCTATTAGATTGGCTGACCAGAGCCCCAGCAACCCCCTCAGCGCCGGGGGGCACTGGAGTTGCAGGTAAGTGCACCCATGTATCCAGGCTTGACTTGGCTTTTATTTATGTTTTAGGTAAGGTCTCACTTTAGTCCAGGCTGGCCTTGAACTCCCAGTGATCCTATCTCTGCCTGATTAAAGGCAAGTGCCACCACACCCACTCATGCTTGGCTTTTTCTGTGGGTGCTGGGGACTGAATTCAGGTCCCTCATGCTTGCATGGCAAAAGTGCTAAACCACTCAGCCTCCTTTTGCCAAGTTCCGTAAGTTTCTGAGTTTGAAAGAGCTCCAGAACACAGGATAGAGGCACCTCTCCACCAAGGGAGACGACGGAAGGTCTCTGTGGAGCCAAGCCTTCTGTGATGGTTTCATCCAGGTGTCCCCACAAACGAATGTGTTCTGAATGCTCAAACAGCCGATGGCAGTTTGGGTATTGGAACCTTGTTGGAGGTGTGTTTTGGGGGGTGGTCTTCCAGGAGTTCTAGCCAGCTTCCCCTTGCCAGTGTTTGGCACACTCTCCTGTTGCTTTTGTCCACCTGATGTTGGCCAGGAGGTGATGTCCACCCTCTGCTCATGCCATCGGCGCTTCCATGATGGCGCTTCCCCTCGAGTCAGTAAGCCAAAATAAACCCATTCCTCCCATCAGCTGCCTTTGGTCAGGTGCTTTGTTTCAGGAGCTAGAAAGTTAACTACAACAGATTTTGGTACCAGGGAGCGGGATTGGTCATAGCTGCTCTAGCCCAGGCTAGCCTGGAACTCACTATGTAGTCCCAGGCTGGCCTCCAACTCATGGCGCTCCTTTTACCTCTGCGTCCCCAGTGCTGGGATTAAAGGTGTATACCACCACACCCAGTACCCAAAATATTTTTTAAAAACAGTAATGCTGGCAGCAAAAGATCAGCAAATACAAAACTTAGTCATACCGTTTCCCACATGATTTCCCCATTAGCAGGAAGTCAGCCAGGACTCTGGCTGGCTGCCGTCCTCCAGGCTCAAAGCTTTGATGACACTGGCACAAATGCCCAGAAGCAGCAAGGCTGATGGGAAGCAGGGCTCCCAGCCTTGACCTCAGGCCAAGGGTAAAGCACAGGACAGGGAGCAGGTCCTGAGCACAAGGCTTCTCTGCATCCTCAAGGAGGAAGGGTCCCTGCTACTCCACACAGCTCCTGACTGGGACCCTCCATGAGCCTCGGGTCTTCCAACCTTAGGAGGTCTTTTTTGGTTTTTCAACATAGGGTCTCACTAGCCCAGACTGACCTGGAACTCACTCTGTAGTCCCAAGGTAGCCTCGAACTCACAGAGATCCCCCTACCTCTGCCTCCTAAATGCTTGGATTAAAGGCGTCCACCACCACGCCCAAAGCCTGGTTCATACCAGACACTGCACCTTAGGGCCATCCTGAGGCCACCCAGGGCTCTGCAATGTGTGTATTGTTCCAGGCAAAGGAGCTCAGGCCTGAGTCCAACAAAGCTTCCTGAATAACATCAGGATGAAGTCCACTTCCTGTTATGACTGACCTCTGTCAGCCCCAGAGGGCCTGTGCTTCCGAGGATCACACCAGTTCCCATCCTGGGTAACTATGAATATATATATGAAACTGTCCCCAAGCACAACTCACAGAGGGAGGAGGTAATGCTATTTTAGTTTTTAAGGCTTTTTAGTGTAGTCATGCACTAAAGTTTTATCAAGCAAGCATTTTTGTGGGAAAATCATTATCAAACATATCACTAAAATAGCCTTTATTTTATAGATTTTTTTTTTTCCGAGGTAGGGTCTCCCTCTAGCCCAGGCTGACCTGGAATTCACTATGTAGTCTCAGGGTGGCCTTGAACTCACGACAATCCTCCTACCTCTGCCTCCTGAGTGCTGGGATTAAAGGCGTGCGCCACCACACCCGGCTCTATTTTATAGATATTAAAAATTCACAAGGCAGACATGATGGCACAAGCCTGTAATCCCTGAGCTCAGGCAATAGAGGCAGGAGACCTGCCACTATTTCAAGGCCAATCTGGGCTACATATCAAGTTTCAGACCAGCCAGAGCTACATAGCAAGACCCTGTATCAAAAAGCAACTCCCAGCCGGGCGTGGTGGCGCACGCCTTTAATCTCAGCACTCGGGAAGCAGAGGTAGGAGGATTGCCTTGAGTTCAAGGCCACCCTGAAACTACACTGTGAATTCCAGGTCAGCCAGGACTAGAGCGAGACCTTACCTCAAAAAACCAAAAATAAATAAATAAATAAATGAAAATAAAAAATAAAATAAAATAATTTGCAGGTGTTGTATGTATGGGTGTGCCATTTAGCATCTGGCTTTACATGGGTGCTGGGGAACTGAACCCAGACTGACAGGCTTTGCAAGCAAGTTTCTTTAACCACTGAATCATCTCCCTAGCCCTTAACCTAATTAAAAAAAAAATACATTTTTGGGTTAAAATATCCTTAATTACAGTTTGTGATCTGAAGTAACATTTACCACAATCACTTAAATCCAAGCTCAGTATCTCCAGTTGTCACTCAATGGTAACACACACACACTTAAATATCCAAGAAAATAAGAACAGTGTAGTGTTTCATACTATGCGACTTGAAGCATTCAAGAATTCTGTTTAGCTGGGCATGGTAGCAGATGCCTTCAATCCTAACACTTCAGAGGCAGAAGTAGGAAGATCGTTGTGAGTTTGAGGCCAGCCTGGAACTACAGAGCAGTTCCAGGTCAGCCTGGGTGAGAGTTTACCCTACCTTGAAAAGAAACAAAGAGTAGCCAAGGGCAGTATGCCACAAGGACCTGCCCTCCACTGGCCTATTTCTTCCAGCTAGGTCACTTCCCAAAGTTTCCACAATAACAGTGCTACAGACTGGGGACCAGGCATTCTAAACATGAGCCTGTGCCTTTAATCTCAGCACTCGGGAGAGACAGGGATAGGAAGATCACCATGAGTTCAAGGCCAGCCTGAGAATGAATACATAGTGAATTCCAGGTCAGCCTGGGCTAGAGTGAGATCCTACCTCAACAAAACAAAACAAACAAAAAAGCCATGAGCCTGTGAGGGATGTTTGGGATTCAGATCGTATAGCTCACTTGGTGGCACTCTTCAAGGACAGCAACCTTGGCCTTAGACTCAAGAGGCTGGCGTGATGGGAGGCTCAAGTCCCCACCCTACATTTGCACCCAACAGCTCTTCCACGGATAGCCTCTGACTGACACCCACGCAGGCATCATAGTTCCTGGCTTTCAGCTTTCCCAGTGGTGGGGACGGGGGGAGGGGGGGGGGTGTCCAGAGGACTTGGTTGCTACGTAGCTCTAGTTCTCATGATTCCTGCCTCCACCCAACTGAAGCTCACTTGAGTTTCTCTCTTTGACCCTCAGTAGCACACACCTGAGGGACTGCAGATCTGCTCACACTTGCAAACGCTTCAGTCCATGTCGCTTGGCCCTGCTTCCTGGGGGCCTGCGGTGAGCAGAGAGCACATGGTGGAGGCAGCCAGGAAGCAGAGAGAAATATGAAAGGGGTGGCGCCCCAAATAGACACAGCTCTTGTGGTCCACTTCCTTCAATGAGGTTCCACGCTGTTAAGAATGACACCAGCCTTAAGCATGTGGGCCTTTGGCAGCCACTCAAGATCTGAGCCACAATGGTGATCACCTGCCTGCACACTCTGCCCTCACAGGCACCTTTAGCCATGATGGATGGGTACCCGCAGACCCTCAGTGTCTCTGGAACAATGAAGAACAGTTCTCTGGCACGTCCCTCTGCCATCACTGGCCTCTCAGCAGAAGTGCTGTTTGAAGATAAGTTCACAGTAGTCGAGCTGGTCCCTGAAGACCCTCGGTACTAACTTGTGAGGGAGCCAGGATGACAACACTCCAGCCAGCTGAAGGTTCACTCTGCAGCCCTCTTTAGTCTAACATCTTTATATTGCTTTATTTGAAATGGTGTAGTTCCAGGTACAAACAGGCACAGAGTGCGCCATGTCTGTGAGAAGGAGCCAGCTAGGGATCCACAGGCAGGAAGGGCAGACCAAGGCTCCATAGAAGGTGTGGGCTTAAGGACACTTACAGTTTTCAGGGCCTCCTGAATGGAACCTAGATGCAGTGGGTCTGGCTTGGGGGGGTGGGGGTGCTCCTAACTGCTTATCTTCCTTTGCTTCTGTCGCAGCTTGTTCCATATCTTCTCCAGCGCCACCTTCGCCATGAAGAAGGTGATGGCAAAATTACGCTTGTACCAGTCTCTACAGAGAAACAGGAGAGGAACACATGATGCAGCTGCATGGAGGGGCTTCACCTGACTACCCGCCCCCATGCTCCTGCAGCTGCCCCCACCCCTACCCCATTCCTGAGATGGCCAATTCTCCTCTGGTCTTTACCAAAGGATGCCCAAGCCCTGCTGGTATGCAGCTTTCCTGGAGAGACTTGAAGGATGGAGTGACTACAAAGTGACAACCTGGCAGGTTCCTAGGGAATGTGGGTGATGCCCTCATCTGCACAAGAAGCACACGGCCAAAGTGATCCGCGGTGAGAAGCTCCAGTGTGTGTGCTGTGACTGGGAGAGATTGTCCTGAACGTCTCATAAGAGCCCCGGGTGGAGCTCCACCACAAGGGCTGCAGGTCACTCGGTGGAAGCCCGCTCTTTGCAAGTGGTTGCAAATCAAACATCTGGAGAGCTTGCTAGATGGAGGGAGGCACCCCCCAGGCCCTGGGTGCAAGGCCACAGGCACCCATGCTTTCCAGCCCTGTTAAGCTAATGAGCCACTTTTGGGCTCCACTGGTGTCTTGGATCTCGGTATGTAAGTAGAAGAACCTACAGCTCTACAGAAGCAACAATAGAGGCTTCTACAGGAACTTCCATCTGCCTGAGAACTCTTTCCATCTTAGCAGTCAAGGTGTTGGATGGTCCACCTAGAAGCAGTGCCCTAAATAGAAGAGGCTTCAGGAAAGCAGACGGGAACTCCATCAGGATCTACACTCTTTGTTGATTCCTTTTGTGGGTGCAGATGACCTGATTGGACAACATGGAGGAAAAGCCTCTCTGCCTCTATGTGGAAGTGGGGGCTCGGATCACACCTTTCTGGTGACGTGAGCCTGCAGGGGTAGATAGTCTCTGTGCCTGGGTCAGGGTAACACGTAACACTGGGCACAGAAACTGGATGTTCCAGGACTAATCTCTGGCCACACGCTCCTCTCCTGAACTCACCCAGTCTCCACTGTCCACACGTCCACTGGCGTCCTGTCACCCTGGCCCCATCTAGCTGTCACTGTTTTAGTTTTTTTGAGGCAGGGACTCACTCTAGCCCAGGCTGACCTTGAACTCATAATAATTCTACTCAGCCTCTCAACTACTGAGAGTAAAGGTATGAAAAATAATAAAGGTGTGAGCCACCATATCTGTCCAGCTTCACGTTGTATTTTAAAGCAAACCGTAAGAGTTACACCCTACTAGCTCATCTGTAAGTGCAGTTCATTATAATATATTAACCAGGAGCTAAAACCTTAACAACACATAATCAGCCAGGCACTTTTAATTGTAATCCTAGGAATCAGGAGACTGAGGCAGGAGGGTTGCCATGAATTTGATGTTAGCCTGGGCTATAAAACGAAATGTTATCTTAAAAAAAAACACAAGTAAAACAACAATGGAAAAAACACAATGGCAACACCACCACCACATCTAACAGGACAATGTCATGGATGCAGCTTAACATGCAGCATCATGCAATCTGCTCTGCTCCCTGTCCAAATAGCGCAAGACTGGATAGTTAGTAGAATCTTCAACACTTTGGGTTTGCTGATGGCATGGTTGTCACTTTAAATATCATCTTCTACACCTTCCCTCATACATACATCTCCTCATCTTTTCCCTATAAACTGGTACTTGGATTTGGAGGTCTGACCACATTACAGTCGTTGATGAGAACACCTTTCGGACCATGGTCTGTGCTCCTGCTGTGGCCCACGGAGGCTGCCCCACTGCATGTCAAGCTGATCGTCACCTTTCCTGATCTCCACCAGATTTCCTGCCCTGTGGTGTCAGGAGCCAGGGATGACGGGTGCCTGGAACTACATATGCCATTGGGAAAATGGCGCTTTGGTAACCCATCGCTACTTCTGCATTGGCTATCTTTCTCTACTAAGAGTAGCGTTCTTCTGTGTGGCTCCCTTAAAATACTCTGAGTCAGGAAGGGAAGAGAGGAAAGCTGCATGTTCTGTGGAGTCTCTGGCTCCATGATCAATTTTCAGAACGACCTGACAGCCTTGCCCATGAGCCTTTGCCAGTACCGTCAGAGTCACAATCATGTGCAGTGACATTTTTGCAATTGCCTGCAGTCACTTTTCTTTGGGAAGCTGACTGGGTTCTCCTTGGGCTGCAGGCCTCCCACTGGTCCCTGTGTGGTTGTGGCCCCTAGGATCTCTGCTCAACCACTGTTTCCACTCCCAAGGAAGGACACTGGACAAGAATGGTCGTGGATGTCATGCAAACACACCAAAGCTAGCAATTCTAATTAAAATGGCAAAAGTGAAGTCAATAAATTCATGCAATTTCTATCTCCATCATAAACACCAATGCTATTACATTTAGGCATAAAAATAATCCCTACTCAATTCTGGATGTCATACTTAAACTTTTAGGAAAAAATAAACACCTGTTATAATACATGTGCTTCTGAAAATTTTTACTTAAAAATTCCTTGTAAAAGTCAGCCATTTCTTCTGCATTCAATGTTGCTTTTTGACCTAAAAGTAAATTAAACAAAAGAAGAAATAAAATTAATAAGAGTTAAACTCAACAAGCTTGTAGGATATAAGATTAGCACACTAGGGCTGGGGAGATGGCTCAGCGGTTAAGACACTTGCCTCCAGTGCCTAAGGCCCCGGGTTCAATTCCCCAGGACCCACATAAGCCAGACCCACAAGGTGGTGGCCCTGGTTCTCTCGCTCTCTCTTTCTCTCTCTCTGTATCTGTCTGCTTGAAAATGAATAAAATATTTTTTAAAAAAGATTAGCACACTAATAACTGTATTTCTATATACTAACAAAGAACAATCCAGAAAACAACTTCATTTACTATAGCATCAAGAATAAGTCTTAGCTGGGCGTGGTGGCGCATGCCTTTAATCCCAGCACTCGGGAGGCAGAGGTAGGAGGATCGCCTTGAGTTCAAGGCCACCCTGAGACTCCATAGTGAATTCCAGGTCAGCCTGGGCTAGAGTGAAACCCTACCTTGAAAAACCAAAAAAAAAAAGTTCAAAAAACTGCTAGGCCTGGTGACACATACCTTTAATCCAGGCATGTGAGTTCAAGGCCAGCCTGGGATTACAGAGTGAGTTCCAGGTCAGCCTGGGTTACAGTGAGACCCTGCCTTGACCAAACAAAACAAAACAAAAAATTAAATCTTATTTTATTTTATTTATTTTTTTGTTTTGTTTTTGTTTTTCGAGGTAGAGTCTCACTCTAGGCCAGGCTGACCTGGAATTCACTATGTAGTCTCAGGGTGGCCTTCTGCCTCCCAAGTGCTGGGATTAAAGGCGTGCGCCACCACGCCTGGCTTTTTATTTTTGTTTTTTGATATAGGATCTCGCTCTAGCCCAGCCTAACCTGGAATTCACTATGTAGTCTCAGGGTGGCCTTTAACTCACAGAAATTCTCCTACCTCTGCCTCCCAAATGCTGGGATTAAAGGCATGTGCCACCACGCCCGGCTTTTTTAATTTTTTGAGGCATGGCCTTGAACTCTTGATTCTCCTACCTCATCCTCCCAAGTGCTAGGACTACAGACATGTGCCCACCACACCTAGCTCAAGAATAATAGTCTTTTTTATTATTAGTTTTTGTTTAGCACACAAAGAAATAGGTTTTACTGTGCCATTTATATATGTGTGTGTAACATTAATAAAAACAGTCAAGAATAAATTTGAGGGCTGGGAAGATGGCTTAGCAGTTAAAGGTGCCTGCTTGCAAAGTTTGCCAATTGGGTAAAGCCAGATGCACTAAGTGGTGCCTGTATATAGAGTTCACCTGCAAGGGCAAAAGGCCCTGGTGCACCCATAGTCTCTCTCTGTCTAATAAATAAAAATGTGTTTTTTAGCTGAGCGTCGTGGCAGACGCCGTCAATCCCTGGAAGTCAGAAGTAACAGGATAACTGTGAGTTTGAGGCTAGCCTGAGACTACATAGTGAATTCCAGGTCAGCCTGGGTTAGAGTGAGACCCTACCTTGAAAAATAAATAAATAAAAATAAATCTGAGGGCTGGAGAGATGGCTCAGTGGTTAAGGCACTTGACTCCAGTGCCTAAGACCTTGGGTTCAATTCCCCAGGACCCACATAAACCAGACCCACAAGGTGGTGGCCCTGATGCTCTCTCTCTCTCTCTTTGCCTCTCTCTGCTTGAAAATGAATAAATAAAATATTTAAAATAAATAAATAAATCTGAGAGAGGATTGCAAGCTTTATATACTGAGAACTACAGAACCAAGTGGGAAGAGATGAGCGATCTAACTTAGGGAAGACATCCTATATATTTGGTTTGAAATATTTAATTCCTATTAGGGTAACACTTCCCAACTGACTTACAGATTCAACACAAACCCTATCAAAATTCCACCTATGTTTTTCCTTGCTGAGCCTTTTAGTTTGTTTCTTTTGCAGAAATTAACAAACAGCGCAGTGTGTGTGTTAGCGGGGAGTTTAGAGAGGGCAGAGCCAAGAGAAGCCTGAGAGCCTGTGAATGTGTTTGGCACACTTTACTCTACTGAAAGCAACAGGCATGGCTGTCACCACGTGACAGAAGCAAGCCAGCAGCCACGGGCCTGGTGCCCAGGCCTCCACACAGCACCGAGGCATTCATCCTCAGCTCTGCCTCTTACTAGGCTGCTGTGGGTGATTCGCTATTGTCTGTGCCTCAATTTACTCAACTTCACAACTAAGCAAAGGTGATGCATCCTGTGCATTACTCTACAAGGAGCACCTGAAAGCCCTTTCCTCCTGGGTCTGGTTCCAGCGCTTCCTGACAGATGCCTGCTCTCCGCCCCACTTCACTGCTACTTTCCTCCCACAAGCCCCACCCTAGGAGCACAGTGAGGGTTTCTCAACCCACTCTGGCACTGGCCAAGCGCCCACCCTGCTGGCATTTTGCTCCCAGAAGGCAGGACAGCAGCTCTGCCCCACCCACCAGGTCCCAGTGATGGGGAGCTTGCCTGGTGGAAGGGTGGGTGCTAGTCAGGCGAAGAGGGTGTCACTACTTCCTGAGGGAGGCCCACAAGTAGGGGAAGTGGGAGCAGACAGGAGGGTGCCAGAGCTGAGCCTAGAGTAGCTTTCAGGGTGGGAGTTTTGGCTGGTCCTTAGGGAGAGTGTGCATCCCCACCCCGGGAGGGACCAAGAGGCGGGGAAGCATTTCGCCTGGTGGCAGCAGTCAAGCTGTTCCACTGGACAGACAGGCTCGGACTCTGACCCCAGTTAGCCACTTGGCCTTGTTCTGTGACTTGCCAAGCCTGTCCCCTGTCCCCAGCATGTGCTCACCACAGCACAGCCTCACAAAGCTGCTCCTGGCCCAGGTGCTAGTTGGAGGAATGAGGGAGCTTGCTGGTCAGTGCACACTAGGAGGTGCTGCCCTTCCATCCCAAGGGCCTCTCAGACAGGCTGGGGGACATTTCACCCAAACACTCCTCAGCCAAGGCTCAGAAAGCAGGGACACCACACATTCTCCCCCCAGCCAAAGCTGCCTCTTGCAAACTAAAGCAGGGGGAGGGGAAAGAGAAGGGCTGGAGGAGGGACTGGGAGAGGGGAGAGGAGGGAGACAATGAAGGATGGAGGGGACAAAACACTACCACTGATTACATCATTACTGAAGCTGCGTGGGTGTCCCATAAATACCAGCTGACAAAGTGGATTCCTGACGCCTCCTTTCCGGATGCACAAACACTTGAACAGTGGGAGAGACGAGGAGAGGGTTTTCTCTCCCATCACACCGCCTGCCCTACAAGTGACACTTAACTCAGGGACAGATAAAACTGAAATCAGGACATTCTGCTGTCTGCATGTAAAATTAAATCAGTATTTTTTTTTTCCACACTGCTTCAGAATTTTCTGGTGACCATCCAACAAGCAGGTTGATATTGAGACACCTGATTACAGAAAGCACTACGAGGACCCCAAGCCCCATAATGAATTCTTAGAGGCAATTCATGGCCATGCTTTCTTTCTTTGTGCATGTGGTAATAGGTGCAGCTAAACCCTTCGAGAAAAGGCCAGGAATTTCATGCTGTCACCAGCCACAAGGCAACTCCCCAAGCACTGAGTCTTGACACCGAAACCTTTTCCCAGGAATTCAGAAGGCACAAAGAGATACCTTGTTGTTTAAGATACTAGAAATTTAGAGTTTTAGCCATTTTCTCTCTGTAGGCGTTGCAGTCTGTTTAAAAGCCCAGCAGGCCTACATCACCATGACTGTAAACACCCGCCCATCTGCCAGTCATGGTGAATTGATGTCTCCTGGACACTGACCCCTTTGTCTGGCCGGCCCTCTGGGCCTCTTCCATCTTGTGTTTCCATGGCAGCAGCCAGGCTCATTCACAACACAGCATGGAGGGAAGGCAGCCTGGAGAAAGGCCGGCATCACTGAATATAGGAGGGTTATACACAGGGAGGCCGAGATGCCAGGTTACACAGAGCAAAAGGCCAGAACCGCAGGAGAGAGAGGACTTTAAGATGCAGAAAGAAGTCTTGGGGTAGCTCTGGTTCCTTGTCTGAAGACAGGTGATGGCCGGCTCTGTCCCACCTGCGCAGGCTCGGAGCCTCTTTCACGTCTGCTCAGCAAGCTCCTGCCAGAGACCCCAGCACAGGAGTCCAAGCCGTTCCCATGCTTTCAGTTTCCATGTTGCTGTAGTTTCTGGAATGTCTACCAAAGACCTGGGTCTGAAAGGCTGGTTCCCAAGGTGACATAATCTTTAGAAGACAGGGACTCATGGGAGGTGCCGAGGTCATAAATGTGTCCCCTCAAAGAGGATTATGGGATCCTGGTCCCCATTCCCCTTTCTGAAGACAGGGTCATGTATACAGCCATAGATGACCTGGAATTTGTTATCTAGACCACCTGCCCTTAAACTTGCAGCTTTCCTCTTCCAGAGTGCTAAGATTATTGGTCTTACCAAACATGGCTTCCTCCATCTTTAAATCCTTTTTTTCTTTTGAGGTAGGGTCTCGCTCTAGCCCAGGCTGACCTGGAATTCACTATGTAGTCTCAGGGTGGCTTCCAACTCAAGGTGATCCTCCTACCTCTGCCTCCCCAGTGCTGGGACTAAAGGCATGCGCCACCACAGGCAGCTTTTAAATACTTTATCTATTTGCAAGCACAGAAGACAGAGACACAGAGAAAAGAGAGGGCACACGGGTGACAGAGGGCCTCTTGCCACCACAAACAAATTCCAGATATATACACCACTTTATGTATCTGGGGAATCAAACCTGGGCTGTCAAGCTTTTTAAGCAAGCATCTTTAACCACTGAGCCATCTTTCCAGAGCTCTCTTTTTTTCTTGTTTTTTTTTTTTTTTTTTTTTTTTTTTTTTTTTTTTTTTTTTTTTAGGCAGGGTCTCTCTAGTCCAAGCTGACCTCAAACTCTCTCTGTAGTCCCAGGGTGACCTTGAACTCACTGTGATCCTCCTACCTCTCCGTCTCCTGAGTGCTGGGATTAAAAGTATGTGCTACCACACCTTCTCTTCCTCTCTCTCTCTCTCTCTCTCTCTCTCTCTCTCTCTCTCTCTCTCTCTCTCTCTCTCTTCTTTTGTTTTGTTTTTCAAGGCAGAGTTATGTTCTAGCCCTGGCTGACCTAGAATTCACTATGTAGTTTCAGGGTGGCCTCAAACTCACAATGATCCTCCTACCTTTGCCTCCCGAGTGCTAGGATTAAAGGAATGTGCTATCATGCTTGGCTTTTTTTAAAAGAGTTATTTATTTATTTATTTGAGAGAGACAGAAATAATTAGATAAAGAGAGAATGGGCACACCAGGGCCTCCTGCCCCTGCAAATTCCAGATGTGTGTGCCAATTTGTGCATGTGGCTTTATGTGGGCACTGGGGAATTGAACCCAGGTCTTTAGGCTTTGTAGACAAGTGCCTTAACTGCTGAGCCATCTCTGCAGCCCCATCTCTATTTTTTCATTTTTGTTTGTTTCTCTGAGGTGAGTGTCATAAGCACACACACACAAGTGAATAATAATAAATAAATAAAAAGAGAAGGTAGAAGGAGAGGAGAAACACCCAGAGGTGGTCCTCTCACCTCCACACTGAGGCAATGCAAGTACACACACACACACACACACACACACACACACACACACACAAATAAATACATAAGTTAACCAAACAAAGCAATGAAGTCCCTAGGAACAAATGAAAGAGTGTCTGGAGTGACCTTGAGGCTGCCCCCAGGAGACTGACACCTGCCCTTGACCTCCCCTCCTTCATTTCGTATCCCTTTCTTCAACTTGCTCAGGCCAAAGCAGTGTGTGTGTGTGTGTGTGTGTGTTTGGGGGGGGGGGGGTTCGAGGTAGTGTCTCACTCTAGCACAGGCTGATCTGGAATTCACTCTATAGTCTCAGGGTGACCACAACCAAAACAATGTTTGCAAACAGCACAGATGTACTAACCTGATTCAGTTCTCAGGTCCAGTCCCTTAGCTCTCAGTCTTGAGTGAATGAATTCTTCTTTTTCCTAAAAGAAAACCAGCATCAGAACCTCCTGTTGGCAGCACATGCCTATGATCCCAGCACTTGGGAGGTTGAAGCAGGAGGATCAGGAGCTCAAGGCCATCCTCAGGCTTGCCTGAGACCAGACAGGCTACATGGGACCCTGCCTAGAAATAAACAAACAAATAAATATAACTCTCTTCTTAGCCAGAAGTGGTGGGAATGCTCATCAACCCAGCTACTCAAAAGGCTGAGGCAGAAGTATTGGAAGTTCAAAGCCAGCCTGGGCAGAAACTGGCCCATGCTCACTGGTAGAACATTTGCCTAGTGTAAGACCCTAGGTTTAATCCACAGTATTGAAAAAAAGAAAACAGAACTGTCTTCTCCATCTTCCCACTTTTCTTGGAAACAGCAGTCAGTATTCAGCAAGTTTGATGTCAGTTTCCTGAGAAATGGCCCATCTCAAAGCACTTTTTTTAAGGCTCAGAAAGACTTTATTATCAGGAGAGCACAAAGCTCAAAGCACATTTTAAGCCATGTGAATATGGCTAAAGGTTTCATGCTTGGGGCTGCAGAGATGGCTCAGTGGTTGAAGGCACTAGCTTGCAACGCCTAAAGGCCTGGGTTCAGTTCTCCAGTACCCACATAGAGCGCCAGATGTACAAAGTGGAATTCATTTGCACTGGCAGAAGGCCCTGGTGTGCCCATTCCCTCATTCTCTCTCTTTCCTTGCATGCATATATATATATATACTATGTTTTTTTTTAGGTCAGGTCTCACACTAGCCCAGGCTGACCTTGAATTCACTATGTAGTCTCAAACTCACAGTGATCCTCCTACCTCTGCCTCCCTAGTGCCTGGATTAAAGGTCTGTACCACCAGGCCCAGCTTGCAAATAAATATTTTTTAAAAATAAAAATAAATTTTAAGAAAGTTTCATGTAGGGAATCAGAGGTAGGAGGATTGCCTTGAGTTCGAGGCCATCCTGAAACTACATAGTGAATTCCAGGTCAGCCTGGCTAGAGCAACCCTATCTCAAAAACAAAACAAATAAACAAAAAAAGTGTTTCATACTTGTGGGCTGGGAAGATTGCTCAGTGACTAAAATGCTTGCAAAGTCTATAGGCATGGGTTGGATTCCAAGTACCCACATGAAGCCAGATACACAAAGTGTATCTGGAGTTTGTTTACAGTGGCAGGAGGCCCTGATGTGCCCATTCTTTCTCAAATAAGTATTAAAAAATAAGGCAGAGTGATGAGTAACATTGATCTCTGGTCTCCACATGTACACACACCACATACACATGCAAACAACAAAAAACAGAACCCCAAACAAATCCTACTTCAAGCATGAAACTTTTTCCCCCTGAGACAGGGTCTCACTCTAGCCCAGACCAATCTGGAGTTCACTGTGTAGTCCCAGGCTGGCCTCCAACTCACAGCGATCCTCCTACCTCTGCTAGGATTAAAGGTGGGCACCACCACAGCCGACTTCCATTAGGATATTTATATTTGCTCTCACATGGTTTCTGAATAGGTTGTTAAGAATCTTGGACTGTCAGGAATGACAGTGAATTTTCAGTACTGTCATAATTGTCCTAAGTGTGACACTATGTAGGACAGGTATTACTGGTTCTGGCGCTACTGCTCATCTCCCTTCCTAAAAAGTCTCAACCAAGGTCTGTGACTTATGAATGACTGACACTTCTTATGAACCATTTGTTCTCCTAAAGGCACTATTAAGAAGAGACAATGTGCCAGGCGTGGTGGCGCACGCCTTTAGTCCCAGCACTCGGGAAGCAGAGGTAGGAGGATCTCTGTGGGTTCAAGGCCACCCTGATGAGACTACATAGTGAATTCCAGGTCAACCTGAGCTAGAAGGAGACCCTACCTCGAAGAGGAGGACGAGGAGGAGGAGACAAGTAAAATGTTACACACCCACACCCACAGGGTCGGGGGACTGGGAGGCACCAAAGAGAAAGGCAATGCGAACACTAAAGATCTAGCACCCCCAAGTGGCCAAGTGTGTAACTTCTCAGTCTGACCTTAATCCCACACTCACCTTATTAAAAGTCAAATTCTGGTTTGTCCAGAACTGCTGGTTCCATTCTTGTGTTTCCTGCCTTAATTCTCTAAGCCTTTTTTCCACTGGTGATTCGTTTTCAGGGATGTAAAAATGAACAGGCCGGAGGTTTGAATATTTATCTGGAGGTCCTATCCAGTCATGACGGGATTGTCTTGGAGGACTGAATCTTGAGACCTTTAATGAAATGGATGTGATTAGCAAGCACACAGCTGAATGAAACCACATGTCATCTGTTGCAGTCAGCTTTCTGGGTGCTTTAACAAAGAACCCGTGTAAAAGCAGCTTGGGAGGAAAGGGTTTATTTTGGCTTATAGACTCGTGGGGAGACTTCATGATGGCAAGGAAAACGATGGCATGAGCAGAGGATGATCACCTCTGCCACAGCAGGTGGCAAACAGCGACAGGAAGGTGTGCCAAATACTGACAAGGAGAAGCTGACTATAACATCCATAAACCAGCCCCCAACACACACACACCTCCAACAAGGTTCCAAACCCAAAACTGCCATCATCTGGAGAACAAGCATTCAGAACATCCTCATAAAGCAAGCAATCTGCATTTGTCACCACCCTCATCAGCTCATGGGATGGTTACAATGTACCAGAGACTTTGCAAATTAAAACACCTATATGGTTTTGGTGTTTGAGATAGGGTCTTGCTATGTAACCCAGGCTGACTTGGAACTCATTATGTAGTCACGGATGACCCTGAACTTCTGAACCTCCTTCCTCTACCTCCTCCATGCCTGGTTATTCAGTGCTAGGGATAGAACCCAGGGATTTGTGCATGCTAGGCAAACCCTCTACCAAACTGAGCTACATCCCCAGTCTGAGACAACTTGTAAGACCTTACCTAGACCTAGGCATGGTGGTGCACACCTGTAATGCCAGCACTTGGGAGGCAGGAACTCCCTACCACTATGGGGACCAGCTGCTCCACACATCCCCTCTTGACACTGCCCCTCCCCAATTTTTTTCCAGACTGCAGCCAAAGCAATGTCTCCAAAAGGCCGCTCCTTCCCTGAAAATCCTTCAGACTTCTCATTAGCCACAGACAGTCTCAAATCCACACAGTGGGAGCTTTTTCACTGGGAGCACAGAACCTACAGTGTCCTTCCAGGCTGCTTGCTCTACCTCTGAGCCCTCTGGATCCACTTTCACTTCACCCCTTCAGTGCCGCTTCCTCCAGGCCTTCA
>PVHP010032989.1:0-19960 GCA_004024765.1 Zapus hudsonius | reverse complement strand
AAAAAAAAAGTGTTCCTCTAAATGTTTATACCTATAGATTAATGCTACTCTCACTTCTGGTTAGAGAAACTGCTCTTTTCTGATGGCGGTGACCACTGGGGAGACTCGAAACCCATCAAAATGCTGAGAGGAAGTGATGGTGGAGTGCTCAGCACGAGGGAGACATCTCATCTCACCCTCCAAGGCTCAGGGACTATTTTGGAAGAAGTGGTGGAAAGAATGTAAGAGCCAAAGGGAGGGGAGGAGCTCTCTGCAATAGTCTTCCAGGCATTAAGAGGTTATTGCATTCATAAGACGCAGAGGGCAAAAAATAATGAAATCAAAATAGAAGAGGGATACTTGGAAAGAAGGGCTTCATGGAGGGCGAACAGGAAACGGGGGACAAAGGAGTGTATGGGGGGCCTGTGATCAGGTGCACTGTGTATACGAATGGAGGTTGTCAATAAGGATTTTTAAAAGTGCACAGGAAAAAAAAATTACCATTCCATTGATGACATAATCCCTTAGAAAACAGAAATTCAAGCAACAAAAATCTATCTTACATGTCTTAAAAAATGAAAATAAATAAAAGTGGTGGCTGATTCCCTGTGCAAGAATCAAGCCAAAGCAGACTCTAGAGGGACACAGCCTCACACACCTTGTCTGTGCCCCAAAGGACAGTCCACACACCAGAGAAAGAACTCACCAGAGGCATCAAGAAAAGGTTAAACTATTTCTAGCACAGTATACTTGTGTGTGTATGTGTGTGTGTATTCAGAATCCCATTTGAAAAAGCACAAAAGCAAAGGCTGGAGAGATTGCTCAGTGGTTAAGTCACTGGCCTGCAAAGCCGAGTGACTGGAGTTGGATTCCCCGGCACCCACGTAAAGCCAGATACACAAAGTGGCAAATGCATCTGAAGTCCATTTGCAGTGGCTAAAGGCCCCAGAGTGCCCATTCTCTCTGTCTGCCTCTCTTCTATCCCTCTGCTTGCAGATAAAAAATAAAATACAATCATAAAAGTAGTTGGGCGTGGTGGTGCACACCTGTCATTTCAGCAGTAGGGAGGCTGAGGCAGGAGGATTGCTGAGAGTTGGAGAGTTGGAGGCAAGCCTAGGCTACATATTAAGACTCTGTCTAAAGTTTTAAGAAGTGAAAAAAAAGAAAACAGCAGAGGGTGGGTTAGTTCAGTGGTAAAGCAACTGCCCAAGGAATGTCCAAAGCACTGGGTTCAATTCCCCAGCCCTGGAAAAAAAATACAAATATTTAGCTCTCCTCCTCGCCTTCATTTATCCCCAGTGCTGGAGTCTGAGCCCTTGTGTTTCCAGAACCTTCCACAGCCATCTTCATTACCTCTGTTACTGCTGCATAGAAAGGCCTACCTCTATCCTTTGCGACTCCCCCTCCCACCCTCTGCACCCAATCCAGTTTCTCCAGTCAGCTCTGGAAGCTTCCAGAAAGCCACCCAAGTCCCTGCTCTGAGCTGTGTGCTTTGCTGAGCTCCAAGCTTGGATCAGTTACCCTACCCTGGGCACGCCTTCTGTGATTTATAATTCCTGCTTCTCTCCACCTGGGGTAAAAGTGGGTGCCTGGCATCCCACCCCCCATACCAGCCCTCGAGGAAGGAGACCAGCTTCAGTGCACATCCCAAATAATCCTTCCCCCCTGTGGGCACTCACGGAACATGGTCATGAACTGTTTGGGGTTGAGGTTCCAGTAACCCCAGTTGGTCCGGTAGCCGTGCAGCGTGGCGTACTCCTCGTGGTTGTAGGCAGGTTCTGTCCCAAAGGTATCGATGACTCGAATTCGGCACCTGTTCCCCAGGGACCAGGTCACACTTTTCTGTGTTCCATGGGTGGGGAGTGCCCACAGAGCTGCGGCTTGCCAGGGGCTAGATCAGGGACTGCAGTCCATGGCGGCTAGAGCCTGGCTGTGTGACCACAGCAAGTGTCTTACCCTCTCTGTGCCAGCTTTCCCAGTAGGAATAACAGTCCAGCTGTCTCAGGGTTTGGCTACCCTCAGTGTCTGGCCTTCTGCCTGATGCTCAGAAACCATAAACCAACACCCCCGTGGGATGGAGGCTAGGATGGGAGGGGCTGTTTGAACAGGAATGTCCCTTCACTGCTCAGGGTCATGTCTCCTGGGAGAGAGAGGGCAGTGTCCATGGGCAGAGGGGACCCTGATTGGAAAGACAAGTGACCAAAGCCTCTGTTGCAAGAATGGCACTTCTGGGGGAGACAGAGGACTGAACCTGTACCTCCTCCCTCTGCTGTTGCTTCACCCCCTCCCCAGGCTTCTAGTTCAAAGCCCAGAGGTGCCTTGTCTCTGTAGGCTCAGCCAACCCAGGGTGGGTCAACTCTGAGGTCCCAGCCCCAGAACCCCCACCTACCCATCCCATGTTGAGTGGGCCCTGAAGAAAGGCTCTGACTGACACTCAGACACCCCCACAAAAAGCTCCTGGGCCCCAGCGTCCTTCTAAGTGACCCAGAATCGTACAGAATGCTGAGGTCAGCATGATTCCTTGGGAGAAGGCGGGCGGGGTAGAGCCTAGCACACAGACAGCCGCATTAATAATAAAAGCAATAATGCCGCCTGCCACCTTCCCCTAATAAAACCACGGGGGCATTCGATGGGGCTGGAACGCAGTAATGAATAGCAGGGCTCTCCGTGCTAAATGAGACCCACTTCCTGGCTAGCTGCAGCCAGGCCCAAGGGTAGTGGAGGGAGGGGTGCTGGCCCACCCCACCCCCATCCCAGGCCCCAGGCCCCTCACCGGTACTTCTTGAAGGACAGCCCCATATGCTGTTTCATCTGCTGTAGGCCGTGGTAGTCCGTGTAGATGAGGTCAAAAGGCAGAGGCACCGTGAGCGGGCAGTTCCCCCGGCCTGGTGGCACCCCTAAGTTACTGAGAGAAGAGCCCATCAGAGTTGGAATCCCACCTTCTCAGCTAACCCTGCACCAGAGGGAGGGGATCCTGGACCCACTCAGTTCCCACAGCCCGGAATAAACAGGGGAAAGAGATGGGTGCACACTCTGGGACATGAAATGGTTGTGTCCAGTTGTATAGGCTTTACACTGCCCACCCAGGGGAGTCCACGCAGGGGCCAGAGATCCATCCAGCCCACTTTGCTACCTGGACTGGGCTGCCTGTCAGATGGAAGGGGACTTTTGCAGTTGCCATAAACAAATCCTCCTACAGTACAAGTCTGCAGAGAACACAAGTCTTTAGCTGTCACAAGCGCCATCAGCATTGACCACAGTTCTTGGTGTCCCTTCAGATTTTCCTGGGACCCAAGGGCCCCAAAAATCATGTTTCAGAAGAGTAGAGTCCCGCTGCGCTGACCTGGCTCGTGCAGGCCTCTAGGGACCCCCCTCTCCACTCCGGCCATTGTACAGGCTGGGTCTCCTGGGACCAGGGGCCTGCCTGTCCCTACCTCTGCCTCAAATACACATGGTTTCCATCTGGTGACCTAAGAGCTATATGGCTGGACCACATGAGCGTGGCCTGAGGTCCTCTTGTCTTACTGGAGCCTAAAGGACATGGTCACCATCTCGCTACTGTCCCCCGGCATCACAGTTTGCTCAGTTGCCTCCCTGGAGGATGGCCCTGAGCCCTGGCACAACAATCATGGCCTCCAGTTTCAAGTCTTTCCCCCCAAGCTGCCTCCATTTGAAGGCTGGGGCGAGCTCACAGTGCAACCCTGGCTCCTCCTCCCCAGGCCTCTGTCTGTCTGCTTCAGGAATCCTGTATGGAGAACCTTGTGCCACAGAGGGAACCAGTCACCCATCACCCAGGGCCGCCTGCACCTTCTCCCTACACTCAGCCAGAGGAGAAAGCCTGGGTTCCACCCATCTCCACTCCACCCTCTCCTCAGGTCTTCACATTGCCGCCCTTTAAACATCGTTTCTCACGGTAGGTTGGGCGCCAGGTCCTGTGCTCTGGGAGACATGTGGTCTCTGGAAGAGCATGTGACCTGGGGAGGGTCTGATGGAAGCAGACAGGGGGCAGGTTGAGCTGTTTGGGGCTAATCCAGCTCCAGAGCAAGGACCGCTAGCCCACGCTGTCCCTGCCTTCTCTGCTGCTGGGGTAGGAAGCAGCACCTTTGGGAGCTGGATGGTCCATCCTCTGCTATGGGGTCATCACGTCCCTTGGATTGTACCTGAAATACTGGACATTGGAAAGCTGCCTCTCCAAGTGTCCCTGGATCCCCTCCAGAGATCACACTATGAACAACTTCAGGCCAGGGAGGTGATGGGCTCTGACAAGGACGTCGATTCATTAAAGTCACGGGGCCATGACTGATCAATTGCCTGAGTTGTGTTTCGGGCTCCCTGAAATAATTCAAGCCAGGTGGAAAAGTACTGGGCCCAGAAGGCACTGAGCAGTCTGCACATGCTCAGCTCATTCCCGGCCCAGGCTGGTGCATACGGTCCCCTGGGCACACTGTCCTGGGTGTGACACTTATCCACAGGACAATGATGAAAGATGGGAAGAAGTCAGGGGATGCTGAGGATGAGGATGAAGGCAGCAGGGGTTGGTGTGTCCCTGCAGAGCAGAGCGACAAGAAGAGCTGGACCTGGTCCGTGTAGTTCCTCTTGCCTTGGTAGATTGCTCCAGCTCCATGACTCCCCATCATGGCGGAGGTCTTGCTGCTGAGTGTGAAGCCAGGAAAGCAAGACCCAAATAACCTCATTTCTTATCTCTCTACATTTAAAACCGAGCCATGAGCCCTACCCCCACTGCTCCCATCCTCCTGGGTGCCCCTTTCCCATCAGACCTCCACACGGGGAGCTCAGAACCAGAGCTTCTGAGGCAGAGACGGCTGCTGGACCCAGCAGGTGGTGGGAAGCCAGCAGAGCCCAGGGCTGCAAAGCCCGGAAGCAGCTTCGGGTCTGAAACTTCATGAAATATTTGGTGGTATTTTTAAGTGTTGAGTGAGAGCAAGTTCCTTTCTACTCAGCAGGACATCCCTGCTGTCTTCTTTCCAAGACCAAGGAGCTTTGGCTCTCTTACCCCCAGAACTCCTCCGGTAAAGCTGACACCCCAGAACGGAGCCTCACGGTTGCCTAGGTCCCCAGAAATGCCTGGTAAGGATGCAGGATGGTCTCCAGCCTTTCTCCCTGGCGCCCTCCCCGACCCCCTGGAAGCATAAAGGACAAAGAGACCATTCCTATGTTCCTCCTCTGCAGAAAGGAGGAAGGGGTGGCTGGAATGTGGGTCTGTTAAAATGAAGATAATTCTGAAACATGAACCATATGTGGGTCTGGGAGCTGCTACCTACACCAGTGAGATGCGGATGGCTTTTCTTGAATGATTTCTCCTTGGTTTCCAGGCAATGTGTGTCCTTCTGTCCCAGGACTTCCTTTTGCTGATTACCCCCAACTCGCCCACCAGTTTTGACCCCAGCCCTAGACACCTGGGCCCCTGGAGGAAAGTGACATCCCAGGCATGTGAAATAGTCTCCATCAACATTGTGGCTACATTTTGAACACAGCCACCGAGCCAAGGAGCTCCCGTTATAACTCATCAATTATTTCATCCTGGCGCCCATCCTGAGATCAGGCCCTTTTCATATTCCATTCCTCTTTTCAGGTAAGGAAACAGAGAGGTTTAGGAATTTACCCAGGAACACAGCGCCAGGAAGGATTAGAACTGGGATCAGAACCCAGACAGTTGGGCCCATAATGCCAGCCATGGCTGCTCCTACCTCTCAGACACACTGAAGGCCACACAGTACAGAGGTGGCTGGGTAGACCACTGTGATATCCAGGCTTTTAGAGCCTGGAGATGTCCACAAAGATAAATCTAGAAGAACTCTACTGCCCACCTTGGACAAGTCCTGAGCCCCTAAAGCTTCTCGTCCACATCTAGAGTCACCTCCCGACCACAGACTCTTTGAGGGCAGGCCATCTTTGAAATTTCAGGTCTAACTCAATAATATCTGTTGAACTCACAAAGGAATAAAAAAGCAATGGTGGCTCACGCCTTTAATCCCAGCACTCAGGAGGCAGAGGCAGGAGAAGTGCCATGAGTTCAAGGCCACCCTGAGATTACATATTAAATTCCAGGTCAGCTTGGGCTAGAGCGAGACCCTACCTCGAAAAACCAAAACAAACACGAAAAGAAGCAATAGAAGAGGCAGTGCCTGGGAAGAAGAGTTTGGCAGAAGGTGGCATCTGCCCAAGTCCCCAACTTCCACAGCAACAGGAAGGCTGCTCTGCCCTTGGACATGTGTAGGCTCTGCACATGGCCCTAGAGAATAATATCACAGCAGGAGGGAGGTACAGAGACCCACTGGTCCCAGAGCACCCTTCCCAGGAGGAGTGAAGGCATGAGAAGTCCATGGTCTCCTTGTCCCAGGGAATAGTCCACGGGGCCTCATGACCATTGTCACAAGGAACCTGAGATCCAGAGAGCAGAGAGGTCAGCTACTCTAGAGGGCTGTAGGTTTATGGCCTGTAATTCAAGTGCACTTTTATGGGCAATTTTACGCTAAGTGGTTGGCTAGAGCTGCGGCATGAATTGAAAATACCAACCCCACAACCTCCAGCAGAAGGTGGCCAGGGAAGCCCAGGGTGCGGTCCCATCCAGAGGCCTCACTCTAAATGCCCCCACATCCCCTGCCAGCTCCTATTCCCATGGGCCCTGAGCCAGGACTGGGTCAATGGCAGGGTCTCGGAGCCCCCGTGGACTGGTGAGTCTGGGAAAGTTGTCATTATACCAAAAGGATGAGGTATTTGCATCACAGTTGTCAAACTGGGCGGCAGGAGTGAGTTCCCTCCCAGGCCATGTGGGTGGTGTCTAAAAACCCAACTAGGGAGTGAGGAGGAAGTAACCCACAAGTCACCTGGGTGCCTTCACCTCTGTGTTCAGCACAAATCAACCCACGCATCAAAGCCAGCTTCCAGGAAGGGGAAGAGCTGTGTAATGGGGTCACGGTTCCTATTCTGCAAGAGCTCTGCACACAAATGGTGGAGACAGCTATCCTTAAAGCCATCGAGATGGCCTCTACAAAAAGGGTTAAGATGTGCTAGAGAGATGGCTCGTAGGTTAAAGGCACTTGTTTACAAAGCCTGACAGCCTAGGTTCGATTCCCCAGTACCCATGTACAATCAGATGCACAGAGTGGTGCATGCACCTGGAGTTGGTTGGCAGTGGCAGGAGGCCCTGGTGTTCCCATTCTTTCTCTTTCATTCTCTCTCTCTCCTTGCAAAGAAATAATTTTATTTTGTTTTTGTTTTTCGAGGTAGGGTCTCACTCTAGCCCAGGCTGACCTGGAATTCACTAAGTAGTCTCAGGATGGCCTTGAACTCATGGTGATCTCCTACCTCTGCCTCCCAAGTGCTGGGATTAAAGGCGTGCGCCACCACGCCCGGCGTTAAATAAATTTTTTTTAAAAGGTTAAGATGGCAAATTTTATGTGATATGCAATTCATTATAATTAAAACAGCAGCCTCACCCATGTTCCAACATTCCACCCTCCAGAGGTGCTAAGGTCCCCTCCTGCCAGGAACTCCCAGCTGACCACAGACAGAATGGGGGAAGAGTGTGGGCTCAGGTTTAGTCACCTTCTGCTGCAAGATCAGAGAGTGGGGTGCAGCAGGAAGGAGGGAGACACCCTCAGCTAGGAAGCAACACACTGGATTCTGATGCAGAGAGAAATATCCGTGGGCATGAGCTCCCTCCCCACAAGAAGCTGCCGCTGGCAGCCTTGCAAGACCCTGAACCCCCTGCTGTCCGCCTCCACCTCGGAACCAGGTTGCTCAGATCTCCTGTCTCTGCTCAACTGAAACCTTTCTGCTTTTTATTCCTCTCTGTCTTCAGTCCATGACTAGAGATAATCTCTCCAGGTAATGTACAGATTCCAGAACAAACTAATTTTCTCTCTTCCTTATTCTCTCCTTCTGTGTGTGGGAGAGACCTAATTAAAAAAAAAAATTTCCTACAAAGAGTTCAAACATCTTTGGCCCTAATGCTAAAGCGAACTTGGCGATCTTCAGCTTCCCCTATTCACAGCCTGTTGCTGGAACGTGTGGCTGGATGGCCTTGGACACGTCTGTCTCCTCAGGGACCTGCCATCCATCTCATACCAGATGTGGCCATCTCCAGAGGTGAAGATTGAAAACAGAGATGGAAGCATGATCCCACCCGGCAGGGCTGACTCTCCTGTGCCCAACAGAAGCCTCGTGATGCCAGCCTGATGAGCACGCCCTCAGTTCCCACCTCCTGGAAAGCTGGGTGTCCTTGAGTATCCCCAGCACCCGCAGGTGCCTTTGCAGCATCCTGAACAATAGCCAACGAGACCTACCAGGTCCCCACAGATCAAGTGGCTCAGATGGGAAGGAGACACAGAGGCAGGCCACAGCACATCCTGCTGGGACCATGGGCCAAAGAGTCTAGAAGGAAGAAGAAAGGAACACCATACTGGGGACACTGTGGGGGCCTTGTCCAAGGCTGATGCCTACTTCCCTGGTGGTCTTTCCTAGTAAGCAAGCTTGGAGCTAAGAATAGGGCCTTGGCTCCCAGGAGAGGCCATCGTTGCTGCTCCGGCTCCCTGAGCTGCTGCAGGAAGAAGCGGGGAGCGCAGCCCTCTGGCTGTTCTCACTGACCTCCGAGTGGACCAGCAGGGTTATATAACCTGGGCTTACTAATGCTGGGCACCCACGCCATGTTTGCCGTGTACCAGGACAGAGCCTCTCAACCCCTGAGCCATCAGAATCTCCAAGGATAGTTCTCCCGATGCCCAGGCTGGCTCCCAGGGGCCCTCTCTCAGCTTCCAGGTCTGGCACCGGGACTTTTCCCTTTAAATCCTTGGGCAGCATCATGCCCCAGGGGCTCTCACTGTTCTTTGTAGTTCCTTTGCTGAGAACCAGCCTGCAGATGCCCGGGAAGACAGAACGATGGCAGGACTCTGCTCCCAACTCCATCAGAACAAAGCTCCTCTTGGCAGCTTCCGGTGTCCCCAGGGAGGCCAGCAATGGACTCTAGGTCCCTTCTAAAACGGCTGAGGAAAAGGTAGTCTGGCCCCCAGGAAGCTGCATCCCTCCCACCAAAGTCCTTTATGGGTTGGAACTGAAAGGAACACCCATGCAATCCCACACTCGTGCCAGCCTCATGGGGGAATGAAACAGCCCCAGGCTACCCTGCTCTGAGGCGTGGATGAGACTTGGACTCTTCCAGTCAGTGCCACTGCCCAGTCACTGCCCATGGCATCGTCCACGAATCCCCAGCCACCATCTATACTGGGTCGGATTCACCTCCTCTCACAGGAACCCATCTTCCCCTCAAGAGTATTCAGAATCCATTCCTTCTTTGTGCATCTGGCTTACGTGGGTACTGGGGAACTGAACTCGGGTCCTTAGGCACTGGAGGCAAGTGCTTAACCAATGAGCCATCTCTCCAGCCCTGTCCATTCCTTCTTCTCAGTTTACCTAACTTCCTTTCCCCAAGCCAGATGGGTGACAGACTCTCCACGACAGCCTACAGTTTCATTCAGTTGTTTATTGTTCTTTTGAGACAGGGCCTTGCTATGTTTGGAATTCACTACATAGCCCAAGCTGCCTGTGAACTTGTACCAATCATCTTGCCTCAGCCTCCCAAGTGTTGGAATTACAGACAAGAGCCACCATGCCTGCCCCGAAGATTTCATTTCTATGTCTCTTCCTGTGTGGCCCTCTTGCACCCATGAGGACCAGGCAGAGCTGGGAATGGGGGGTGGTCCATGCCTCAGGAAGTCATGTTTATAGGCTGAGGTTGAGACGTGGTGAAGCTGGGCCTGGTGGTGCAGGCCTGTAACCACGGCTATTCCAGAGGCTGAGGCAGGAGGATTATGAGTTCAAAGCCATCCTGCGTCACAGGATGAGTTCAAGGCCAACCTGGACAACATAGTGAGGTTCTGTCTCAAAATAAGAAGTAGCTGGATATGGTGGCCATGAGACAAGACTTTGTCTGGCAGGTCCTGATTTGAGACTCCAGAGAGAGTAGAGAGGATGGGAGTGGAGGGGTCTTGCCTAGAGCCAGGGCAGCCGGATCTCAACACTGGGAAGGACAAGCCAGCCACGGGATGGCACCAAGCTGTCAGCTGTCCAGGCCCGGACAGAGAGGAGAAGGTTTCCCAGGAAGGGAGAGTGGGAGGGGCCAGCCAAGAGTCCTACAGTTCAGTGGCCTCAGGTACCTTTTCTATTTTTTATTAGATTAAGGGAAGGAAAGAGAAAAGAAGGTACAGAGAGCTCCTGCAGGAGGGGGTACAGAGCCACACAGGAGTAGGGATCCCCCATCTCAACTCAGCAGGGCCAAGAAAATGGGGGTGGGGGTTATCAGAGTAGGGATCTGGAAGTTCAGGAGAGGTGAGAAGACAAGAAACAAAAGAGCTAAAGCCCGCTTTAAATTTTGTTTTTTTTCCGAGGTAGGGTCTCACTCTAGCTGAGGCTGATCGGAAACTCACTTTGTAGCCACAGGCTGGTCTGGAACCCACACAACCCTCCTACCTCTGCCTCCAGAGTGCTGGGTTAAAGGTGTGCGTCATCACGCCTGGCTTAACTCAGGTACTTCTTAGCAGAGTTCAGGTTGGACGGGAGAGGGACAGGCAGCAGGAAACCTAAGCGAGGGGGGTTAGGAGAGGGGTCTGGAGCTGCCTGTCAATCAGAGCTAGAGGGTGGGCCCTGTTTACAGTAAGAGCCAACTCCTGCTTTCCTGAGGAAGCAAATATTCCAAGCACACAGAGAAATATAGAAAATAATATAACAAGCGAATGAACACTGTGCTTTCACTACCAGCCAGACAGATTTGGTTCAATTTGGTCTGTTGGTTTGTTTTAAGAAATAACAACACATTGCAAGCCTGAGTGCGGTCTGCAGGCTTTCAAAGAAAGCATCTGTCTCCTTCCCCCATCTCCCCTCCTGTGTCAAAATCAAAGAGAAACCCTCGACCCTGGGCCTGTCTGTGTCTTCTCCCCTCCTCCCCTTCTCCTGGCAGTACCTTCTCCTAGGCTGTCCCCTGGGGTCACCTGTAGCCCTGCCCGCTCCCCTCTTTAGGGATTGTCTCACAGAAATATTGAGACATGCTGAAAACTTCCACCTTGCAGAATGAGCCCTCATACCTGTGTGTGTGCTTGTGTGTGTGTGTGTGTGCTTGTGTGTGTACGTGTGTGTGCGTGTGTGCATGTGTATGTGTGTGTGCGCGTGAGTGTGTATGCGTGTGCATGAGTGTATGTGTGCGTGTGTGACTGTGTGTTTGTGAGTGTGTGTGCATGTGTATGTGTGTGTGAGTGTGTGTGTGCATGTGTATGTGTGTGTGAGTGTGTGTATGTGTGTGCATGTGTATATGTGTGTGAGTATATGTATGTGTATGTGTGTGAGTGTGTGTGTGTGTGTGTGTGTGTGTGTGTGTGTGTGTGTGTGTTTGGACAGACATAGCAGTCAGAGAACAACTTCTGGGTGTTCTCACCTTCCAGTGTGAGGCAGGGTCTCTTGTTCACCATACTGTGTTCACTCGGCTAACTGGCCCAAGAGCTTCTGGGAAATTTTTTGGTTTTCTCCTCCCTTCTTGCTTTAGGTCACTCTGGGATTACAGATCGTAGCACTGTAGCATCTGGCTTTATCTGAGGATCTGAACTCATACCTCACTCAGATTTACAATGCATTCTTCCTTAAAACAAAAGTAACTGAGGGTTGGAGATATTGCTCAGTGATTAAGGTACTTGCCTGTAACGCTTAACGACCCAGGTTCAATTCTCCTGTACCCAAGTAAAGCCAGACGCACAAAGTGGTGCATAGTTCTGGAATTTGAAGTGGTTGGAGGCCCTGGTGCACTCATTCTCTCTCTTCCCAGCCCCCTCTCTTTCCTCTCTCTGTGCTTATAAATAAATAAATAAATAAATAAATAAATAAATAAATAAATAAATAAATTTTTAAGTAATTGGGCCAAATATGGGAAGCACTTTATCCACTAAGGCATTTCCCCAGCCTCTAGCATACCTTCTGATAGGACAGACCTCTCGCCCCAAAAGATGCTACAGTCCAGTTTCTAAGTCCGTTCACAGGAAAGGGACCATATTTAGCAAGCCGGTCTTGAATATGGAATCAGGTAAAAACGGGGTTACTAAAATGGGTCCTAATCCAGGAGGACTGGTCTCCGTTGAAAGCAACGGCACTTGGACATAGGCACACACCTGAGGGAAGAGGGTGGAGAGGTGCAGGGACAAGGCCACCCACGAGCCAGGAACACCTGAGGCCCCTAGAGCTGGTCTGAGGCTAGCCCAGCTCCCATCTCAGCCTCAAAGTACCCAAGACTACCCAGGCCTCAACTTCAGGCCAGCAGCCCCAGGAGTTTCAGGAACCCTCCGAGAGGTTCACCCCAGTCCTGACCTCTCTGTCCTCACAGCCAAACTCCAGGAAAAAGCCACTGACGCTGCGGTCAGTGTGGCCCAACTGCCCTCATATTACACAGCCTTTGTGCCTACAACCAAAGTGGCTTTTTATGGTTGACAATGACATCCATGTGGGCAAATTACTAGAACACATTCCAGTCTCCTTTGAACTTGACTTTGTCTTGTTTAGTTTCTTTCTAAGTTTTTTTTTTTTTGAGACAGTGACTCACTATGTAACCCAAGTTGGCCTTGAACTTGCGATCCTCCTGCCTCATCTCCTGAGTACTGAGATGACAGACACAGCTAACACAATTGGCTTCTTACTGGTTTTTTTGGTGGTTTTTTTTTTTTTGTGTGTGTGTGTGTTTGTTTTGTTGAGGCAGGGTCTCAACCCTAGCCCAGGTGGACCTGGAACTCACTCTCTAGCCCAGGCTGGCTTTGAACTCAGGGTGAACCTCAGATCTCAGCCTTCTGAGTGCTTGGGTTGGAGGTGGGAGTCACCATGCTCAGCCTTTTACTGGTTGATCCCAGTGTTGTAAACTGACTATGACACCCACAATTATGAAATGTCCCCTCAAAACCATAAGCTGGAAAAGCCCTTTCCTTCCATAAACTGCTTCTAATTGGGTGTTTTGCCTCAGCAACGAGAAGGTAACGCCTATACCACCTGTCCCTACAACTCAGCTGCTTCATTCTCCTTGTGTCCAATGGCCCTTGACTTCTAAAGTCTGTCTCCATCTCATACCTCCCCTGCTCCTGTCACCCAGCTGCCATCGCGGGCACCTCTAATTTGGCTTGTGAGAACCTTTATGTCTTCCCTATGTGCTCCACTCAGTGTTTCTCTCTCCTTCCTTAGGCCATTTTGTTGTTGCTAGGACTGAATCCAGACTGGGTATTTATAAAGAACAGAGCATGGAACATAAATCTGCAACCCCATCCACGCAGGAGGCTGAGACAAATGCAAAGCCAACCTGAACTACTCGATGAGTTTGAAGCCATCCTGGGCAACATAGAGAGATTCTGTCTCAAATTAAAATAAAAGGTGAATAAAAGGCTGGGATGTAGCTCAGTGTTAGAGCACTTGTCAGTACATAGAAGGCCCTGGATTAAATCCCAGCACCACACACGTATGTGAACACACACACACACACACACACACACACACACAGGGTTTATTTAGCTCTGGTGCTAGAGGCTGGAAAGTCTAAGAGCTGGACATTGGCACCTGGTAAGAGCCTCGTGCTACATCACAGTAGGATAGAGGGAAGCCATGAGTGATAATATTGGCCTGTAATTCCAGCACTCGGGAGGCTGAGGCAAGAGGATCAATGTTCAAAGCCAACCTAGGCTACCTAGTGAGTGTAAGTTTGAGACCAGTTTGAACAACATGAGAACATGTTTTGAAAAAAACATGACAGTGGACATCATTTGTTGGGACAGAGCAAGTGTGTCAGCTCAGGTCTTTCTTCTGCCATACAAAGAAAGCCACGGTGCCATCCCAGGGGCCCACCCTCCTGGCCTGGCCTTCTCTGATCCTAATTACTCCCCAAAGACCCCACCTCTAAACACCATTCATATAGGACTTTGGAGAATACATCTCCTACACATGAATTCCGGGAATCCTTCACCCACAGCACCCCCTCAAAGGATTGCAGCCCCTCCAACAGCCACTGCTGTGAGCTGACCACTGCAGTCTGGTTCTGGTTCATTCTATCTCATGGCAAGAAGCTGGGTCACTTTGCTTTGGCTCAGAACAGACTGAGCCAAGCAAAGCCAGATTCACACAGGTTCAAACCCCAGAACCTGCCTCGGCTGATGCTAAGGCTTGCATAGAAAGTGTTTCCCTCAGGCTTAGTATTAAAGACTTGGCCCAGCTGGTGGCCCTGTTAGGAGGCTGTGGAGAGTTTAGAATGTGAGGTCTGGGAGCTGAAGAGATGGCTTAGCAGTTAAGGCATTTGCCTGCAAAGCAGAAGGACCTGAGTTCAACTCCCCAGTACCCACATAAAGCCAGATGCACAAGGTGGTGCATGTGTCTGGAGTTCATTTGCAGTGGCTGGAAGCCCTGATGTGCTCATTCTCTCTCTTTCTCCAATAAATAAATAAATAAATAAAAGGTAAGATCTGGTTGGAAGAAGTAGATCCCTGGAGGCATGCCTTGAAGTGTATCTGGACCCCCGCCTCTCCCATCTTGCTCTCTGCTTCCTGTCTGCCATAAGGTGAGCAGCCTCTGGTGAACCCCCCCTCCTACCTCAAGTCCAAAGCAATGAAGCCAGACGACCTTGGACCCTCCGCTACGATGAGCTAAAACATACTCTCCTCCTTGTAAATTGGTTCTCACAGCAACAAAAATCTAACATGGCCCGTCAAGCCAGACTGCACAAGAGTAACAAAATATGGTCCCTGCTTCTGTCATGCCCAAGGGACTCTCCAACGCAGAGGCTGGAGGCTGATTCCCAGCCTGGCTCCTCTCTGACAGCCAAGAGCTGTCCCTGCTTGGCTTCTGTATTTAAACATTCTCCTCTCAAGCTCCCATCATTTACCAGTTAAGTCAACTAATTTTCTACTAAACCCAATTTCACTCATGGATAGAAGAAGGGCTCAGTCATTTTTCCTCATGCCATGTTCTATTAATGACGCTTGAAATTATGCAAATAAAATTGATGAGCACTGCCGATCTTGAGCAAGAGGAAAGGAAAGGTATTCAGAGAGACGTGTCAGGGATGCAGGCGGGGACAGGGACCACGGTTCTGCATTTCCTTCCCTGCCTGTTCAGTGGAGGTGGGGGCAGCGAGCAGATTAGCAGGGACATTGAAGGCATGTCACCTTCCTTACCCTGAAACGTCTTGTGGCAACGAGGCCAGATGTGGTTTGTGCACACGGCCCAAACGTCCCTCCAGTGAGCCGGTTAATTAAAACACCAGAACACGAGGAACAGAGAAAAGCTCCTCCGTCCAGACTTGTTGTTAGTCAGTGGCCAAGACACCTGCCAGGAACATCTGCCAATGAACTGCAACGAATGGACAAGCTGCGTCTTTGTCCTGATGCCCGCCCCATACAGCCAAGGGAGCCGCTCTGTCACAGAACTCCAGAAAGACTTTCAGAATGCAGATGACCTTCGTCTCCCCAGACCTGTTTGCAAGTCAACCTAGGACTGCTGCAGAACCGAGGGAGAAGGCCACACCTCCGGTACCTTCAGGCAGGTCCCAAGTGTCGCCCAGGGTCTCTGCCCAGGACCCATCCAGGCTGTGTTCACATGGGTTACCTTGTACCTCCCCCTCCCAGATCCACATGTTTCGTCTTAACCCCATAGCTTTCCAATTTGTGGCCTTTTGTTGTTGTTGTTGTTGGGGGAAGGGTCTCAAGTAGCTCAGTGTAACCTTGAAGTCACTATGAGGTCCAGGTTGGCCTAAACTGATCCTTCGGCCTCCACCTAAGTGTTGGGATTACAGGCATTTGCCACATTACAAGCATAGCATGTGGCCTTGTTTGATGATTGCCTGTTTTAAATTTTAAAATATTTTACTTATTTGAAATCAGAGAGAGCTAAAGAATGGGCATACCGAGGCCTCTTGCCACTGCGAACAAACTCCAGACACATGCGCCACTTTTACCTGGGTGCTAAGGAATTGAACCCAAGCCAGCAAGCTTGGCAAAGCAAGCGCCTTTAACCACTGAGCAATCTCCCTAGCCCCTGGAGACAGTCTTTACGGAAGTGACGATGTGGTCTTTAGAGTAGGCCCTAGCCCAGTCTGATTGTGTGCTTTTTGGGTTTGCGTGTGTGCATGCGTGTGTGTACACACGTATGTGTGTGGAGGTCACAGGACAACCTTGGCTGTCATTCTTCAGGTGTTGTTCACCTTTTATTGAGACAGCGTCTCTCATTGGCCTGGAGCACACCAAGTAGACTAGACTGGCTGGCCAGAGAGCTCCAGGGAGCCATGTGTCCACTTTCCCAGTGTTGAGGTGACAAGTACAGTCCACCATGGCCAGCTTTGACACTGAGCTCAGGCAAGCACTTTACTATAAGCTGGGCTCTCTCGCCAACTCTGGGTTTGGGGTTTTGAGACAGTGTCTTGTTCTATAGCCCAGGCTGGCTTTGAACTCATAACAATCCTCCTTCCTCAGGCTCCTGAGTGCTGGGACCATGCCCAACTATGACTATGGCCTTATCATGGGACTGCGCTCAGGGAGGAGGCCTGCGGGGACGAAGGCAGAGGTCAGGGTGATATGGGGACATTCGGAAGAACACCAAGATGCCAGCACACCTCAGGAGCCAGGAGAGAACCAGGATGGACCCAGGCCTGTGACACCAAATTGCAAACATCTGGCCTCCAAACCCATGAGAAATAAAAATCTGTCACTTAAGCCACACATCTGGTGGCCCTTTGTTGTGGGAACCCTGGGAAAGCCCGACACATCTCCAGTTGTAAATCTCCCCTGCCAGGCAAGGCCTGCACTGATGTGGTGCCAGGGTGGTTACGAATGAGCGGAGGATTAAGATGTTCCCTCCCTCCAATGACAGAGGCCAACATACCACATCACAGAGGAGGAAGGAACCACGCTGTAGTCCAAGAAGAGGCATTCTGGACTCAAAGGTCCTCTCCTGACTCACTGGGTAGTGTGCCAGGGGCCTCCCTACCTGGGCCACTGACAGAGCCATGTCCCCAGCCCAGCAGGTGCTTCCTTGCCACATCCCTGCCCCCTGCCCTGGTCCTTGTCCCTGATGGTCCCTTAATCCCTCCAGCCACGGGATCCTGGGTGCTTCCAGGAATAGAAGGGGCTCAGGAAGAAACCTTATCCTCCTTCTCCAAATCTGCCAGGGCTAAGCCCCACCACAGGCCCCATGCCTTCCCTCCGGCCCTGTCTTGGGGACTCCAAGGTCGCTCTTACAAGATCAAGATCCTATTCAAATTTTCCCAGACTCGGCCACAGAGACTGTATCCTGTGGGAGGCTGCTGAGGAAAGCCACAGCCTCAAGCTTTGCCACTTCCTGACCTTGATGTTCACTGGAAGAATCACCAGAGCTTTAGGAGGGTGACCCCCACCTCAGCTCCATTAAATCAGGACCCCCAGAGTGGTGTACATCCAGGCCATCGGGTCAGGCTGGGCTGGTGCCTCCACCCTGACTGTAAGGTCACCAATCTGATGCTGCTAAGATTCTAGACCCGCTGGGGGAATTCTCCCGGGGAAGGCGGTTTAGCTTTTATTTTAGCCTCTTAGTTGTTTTTCAATTGTATCTGATAACAGGTTTAGAGAGTGTCCTCCCCAGGGTGTCCCCAGAGGGCTGAGCTGGTTACACCGGTCTGTGCTGTCTGAACAAGATGCTTGTTCACATGTACACCCCTCAGGGGACCAAGGCCTGGGCATCCAGGCACAGCTGAGCCTGCCCACTTTCCCAGCTGCCAAGGCAGACATGGGGTGACCTCTTCCTGGGGCCCCTGCTGGGAAATGAGATATACAGAAGCCTGGCCAGCAGCATAACCTTGTTGGTGAAGCCTGAAGAAGGGTGAGCCTGCAGATGCGTGGACATGTGTGTGCAGCTGCACTGGGCATGCATTTCACACATGTGCACACATGTGTGGGCACATGGTGTGTGCAGATGAGTGCAAAGGCTCTCCGAGCAAGTGTGTGTGCATATAGTAGGTGTGAGTATGAATGTATGTACCCATGTGTGCATGAGTGTGTGCATACATGTACGTGTGTAAATGGTGTGCACTGTGTGTGCAGACACTTCATGTGTGTGCATGCATATGGGTGTGTTACATGCATGGGCACGTGAGTGTAAACAGACAAGTGCGTGTGAGAAGTAAAGGCTATGGCTGCAGGGGGGCTTCAATCCGGGCACTTTTCTTCAGGGCCTCCCTCGATCCTGGGATGGACAAGGGCACCCATCTTGGTCTCAGGCTTAGCACCAGGACCTCAGGAGTAGCCATAGGAGCTAACAGTGCTCTGGGCAGAGGCTCACTCAGGGTAGAAGCTGGGAGAGGGAGGTGCCCAGGCATACGCTAAGGGACAGCAACTGAGTGAGTCCCACCTCTCAAGGCCTGTTGGCTCTCTGCTCCAAGGATGGCCTAGGATCCAAGGAGGGCTCTGAGGAGTGTGTTGGAGAAGCCCTCCCATGCCTTCAGGGTGGGAACTGAAAAACAGTTCTCTCTGGCCCAGATCCCACCTGCAGCTTGGTAAGTGTGAATCGATCTGACCCAGAGGGCAGCAAGGTGTGGATGACCCTGACATATATATATATATATTTCCGAGGGACTCCCTTGAGGAACCTGCACTAACTCCTTGGGTGTTGTGGTGGTTTGAATGAAAAATGTCCCTCAGAGCCTCAGTGTTTGGATACTGAATCACCACCTGACAGTACCCATTTGGGAAGATCATGGACCTTTAGAAGGTGGAGCCTTGCTGGAGGAAGTGTGTCACTGGGGGGAACAAGGCTTGAGGTGCTACAGCCCAGCCTTGCTCAGTGCCCTCCTTTCTCCATGCACATGTCACATGTGAAGATGTGACAGACTTCCTGTTCAGGCCTTCGATGCTTTCCCTGCCGTGATGAAATGTCCCTTTGAATCAGTAAGCCCAAAATAACCCCTTTCCTGAAGCTACTTCTAGTAGGATCTTTTCCCCCAGCAATGAGAAAGGAACAAATATAGGTGTGTGCTAGCCTTTTCTTAAAGATGGAGAGATGGCTCAGCAGTTAAAGGTGCTTGCTTGCAAAGCCTACTTGCCCGTTCAATTCCCCAGGATCCACATAAAGCCAAATGCACAAAGCAGTGCATGAATCTGGAGTCTGCTGGCAGTGGCAAGAGAATTCCCATTCTCTCTGTGTGTGTATCTTTGTCTCTATTTCTTCATCCTGAGATTCCCTTCTGTGGGCTCAGTATCCAGCTGCACAGAGTGACAGTCTGGAGAGGAGCTCCTCGGACTGCAGGGCTGGTGATACACAAACGTATTAATCCTGAAGACTTCAGGACCCTATGAGGTCGCACTTAGTCTGATATGTCTAAACATGGGTGGGGAGCTGTGGACAATGGGAACCCCCACACTGGTAGGATTGTGAATGGTGCAGTCACCCTGTGAAACAATTTAGTATTGTGCTGTAAAGGTGGATTTTCACACACACACACCAGCAATTGGGCACCTAATTCTATAGCCAAGGGAAATGAAATCAATGGAACAATTTGCTTCTCAGATGTGTTCAATAGAAAGATTAGTCTCTGGACAGTTGCAGTAAAACCTCCTGAGTTCAGCACCAGATCCAGAGACAGCTCCCAGCCTGGGGATAAACTGACCTGAGACAGTTACCAGGCACCTCAAATACCAGCACACCCAGTGCCCACTGCAACAGTCATTGCTCAAAAATAAGAAATAAACCGGGTGTGGTGGCGCACGCCTTTAATCCCAGCACTGGGGAGGCAGAGGTAGGAGGATCGCCGTGAGTTCAAGACCACCCTGAGACTACAGAGTGAATTCCAGGTCAGCCTGGGCTAGAGTGAGACCCTACCTCGAAAAACCAAAAAAAAAAAAAAAGAAAAAAAGAAAAGAAATAAAAATCTTTTCTTTGAGACAGAGTTTTGCTATGTACCCTAAATGGCCTTGAACTCATGATTCTCTTG
>PVHP010032988.1:0-19955 GCA_004024765.1 Zapus hudsonius | reverse complement strand
CCAACAGGAGAGGTACACGCTCATGTTGTAAGGTGAAAGATACGCTGATGGCAGTTAAAATAGACTGCTCTAGGTGAGCCTTGTAATAACCACAACACAAAACCTACAGTTGTTATAGGAAAGAGAAAAAGAAGTGAGCCAAAGCAGGAAGATTCTAAGAAGCAAAGAAAGCCAGAACTGAAGTAAGGAACAAAAAAAATATATATGGAGTATTCATAAAATAGCAACTTTAAAGAACTTGTCTATTGATAATTGTGATTACTATAAAAGGACTACTCCAGCCAAAAGACATAGAACATATACATGAGTAAGACCCAAGAAAGTCCCTTCACGTCTAAGGATACATGAGGTTGAAAGTAAAGAGGGGGAGAGAGATATTACACACAAGTAGAGAAAATGTAGCTGCATTTATATCATACAAAACATGCTTTAAGTAAAAACTATAGCATGAAAGAAGGCTTACATATGGATAAACAGGTCAATTCATTTAAAAAAAAGAAACAACAATTCTAAATATGTATGTACCCAACCAACATCAGAGCTCTTTAAATATATAAAGTAATTATCAATAAATCCAAATAGAGAGACATATAGAAATATAATTATAACAGGGAATGCCGATAGACCATTTCAACCATGGACAGATTGTTTAGATGGGAAACAAGAAAAGAAACATGGGAGTTCAACAACACTTTAGGCCAAATGGACTAGACAGACATATGCAGACCGATCTACTCAATATCAACAGAATATTAATTGTTCTCAAGCACACAGAGAACACCCTGCCCTGCAGGATAGATCATCTCCTAGACCAAAAGCAAGTCTTAACAAAGTTAGGAAGATTGACATTGTACCAAGTATTCACTGCATAAAAGTGGGAACTGATAACAAGACGACATCTGAAAAGTTTACAAATAAATGAAGAATTAAGAACAACCTCCTTCCGTAGGTCACAGAGAATCAAGAGTTATCCAGAGACAGTGACTCTGGAAGCAAGCATAATGAAATTATGGAAAACAACAAAAAATGATGAGAAATAATTCCTATTTTATGAAAAAGGAAGGATACAACCCAATTCACAATCACTGAAGCTATCTAGAAAAGAGAAATGATCGATGAAATTGAGGTGTTTTTAAGACTAAACTGAAATATCTTTATCTAGACAAAAAAAAAATGAATTCTCAAAAAATGAGTCACGGTGATCCAGACTGGATATCCAACTAACCAGGGGGACAGGGAAGAGGGAAATAGAGGAACAGGAGACATCAACACATTATTCCCTTATTAAGTGTATCTAATTATGGATAATAAAAAATGAGTCACGAAAAAGGAGTTCTTATTTCTGATATCATAGAAATAATCACAAGAAACTATTATGGGAACAATGATGACAAAAAATAATCAGAAATAAATGGGTAAATTCCTGTAATATGTAGCATGCCAAAATTGAAGAAGGAAGAAATAGAAAATATAAACATTCCAGTAATAAATAATGAAAGTCAAACACTAATAAATATTCCTCAACAAAGAAAACTTTAGGACATGAAGGCTTTCTTGTTGAATTCTAAAGAACATTTAATGAATAGCTAACACCAGTGTTCTCTATCTTCCCCAAAAGTGAAGTGACAGGAATACTTCCAGACTCCTGTATCAGGCTAACATGACACAGATATCAATGCCAGAAAAGCACTCCACATGTCAAGAAAAGTATAAACCAATAAGCACAGAAGCAAAAATCCTCAATAAAATACTATCAAACCAAAGTCAACACCACAAAAAAGAAAGCATCATAAACCATAGTGAAAAATGGTCCAACTTGGGCAAATCAATGAGCATGAGAATCCTTATTAACAGAAAGGAGTCAAATTACATGGTCATCTGAACAGATGTAGAAAAAGAATTTGACAAAATTCAACATCTGTACATGATAAAAATCCCTAACAATGTAAGTAGAGAAGGAATGCACTTCATCTCATTGGAAAAATAAAATGACAGTACTTTTAGAAAGAAAACTTTAAAGGCATGTCAGTATAACCACTGTTTTAAAGATTGAACTTCTTTTTTTTTTTAGTTTTGCAATTATCAGAAAGCTCCCACTGTGTTTTAGTCCTTCCAACTTGTTATTTACCTATTCAGTCTCAACATTGAATCTATCATATTTCTTCTGCAAGGAATCACTTTCCGTTCTATTTTCTCAACTCCTTGAAACCAGTAAAAAAAAAAAAAAGCCAGCTAAATCACTCGCTTCTGAGGTCTTTCCATTCTCCACTGGAGCTAGTGTGTAGCTATGCTGTCTATCATGGCAGGTCACCATCTTTCTCATACTTGAATTACTTATCCCAACTCCTAATTAAAATTTATTTGTGTGACTGACATCCATCTACTAGTTTCCATGGAATCAGAAGTACTGTTTTTAAACAACAATGATTCCTTAGCACCTGGTTCATTTCTGGGCACAAGGTAGATTTTCAATAAATATTAATTGAATTAATTAATGAAAGAATATTCTAAGCCTAAATTGGGCACACACTTACTGTGAGTATTCAAGCAAAACACTTTTCTGTGCTCAAGTTTCTCAACTGCAAAATGAGATGAGTTGACCTCCTAGGATTTATATGAGTCTACCCTCAAAATCACCGATAAACAAAGATTACAATTCAACCCTGTCTCATTAGAAGTTGGTCAATTAAACATGAGACTACAGAAAGTGCTTGTTCTCACTGTATTATACATCCTGCTAAGACCAACTAATAAGCTCCCAGCTGCCATTCCTTAACAGCTAAATGCAGTGATGAGAAGAGATCTCAGAACTTCTGAGACCTCCCAAAAAGCATCATAATAGCATTAAAGGTTAGGCTGTGCAGGAATCTCCTGGTTTCACATGCATATTTCTGAGTTTTCTTTATGTGGCATCTGATTCCTTGGGACCAAGAAATCCCCTTCACAAGAGACTAGGTGGTTCCCATTAACATTGTGTTCTGATTATATGTTGGGAAAAATTACAGTTTTCTAATGTAAGGTGTCTGAAAGAGCAACCTCTTTAACAAGATTCACAGCTTAAAATGGTTAGAGGTAAACTGATGAAGGATTAAAGAAACCGTCTCTTCACCAGGCACAGTAACCAGAGTTGATTATTCATTATGGACAAATTTCTCTCCAGGGATGTCTGACTATGTTAAGGCATTTTTGTGTGTTGGGTCTGGGAAGGGAAAGAATGCTCCTTAGTCCCCAGTAGACAGAGGCTAAGGATCTTCCCAAGCATCCTATAACGCAAAGGATCAGCCCCTTCAATAAGAATTACTTGGCTCAAAATATCAGTCGAGCTAAGTCCAGGAAATGAAGTCAAGAGAGCATCAACTCAAATAATTCCCTGGCAAGGCATGGTTGCCGCACCTGTCATCCCCCACTTGGGAGGTGGGAGCAGGACCCCCTCCCCGAATTCAAAGACAGACCCTGTCTCTAAATACATAAATAAATTGTGTGCTGTGCTGTGTGTGTGTGTGTGTGTGTATGTGTGTGTCAAATGAAGTCACTTGTTAGTTAGGGTCAGAAAATGCTGACCAAGTCTCTCAGGGTTAATTTAAGACACAATTTTGATATCTTACTACCTCAACACGTTGGGGTCTAAGCCACAAGGTAAAGCTACTTCACTGATTATTAAGCAAGAGCCTCATTAATGAAGCTTGCTATTTGACATCAAGTTCATGTGGGTTTATATTATTTTTATTTTATTTTATTTTTTAAGAAATAACATGACACCGCAACAATGTTTGCTTGGGTGGTAATAAGCTCCTTAGACTCTGGCCAGGAACACATCACCCGTGATTCACAACAACATGGCGAAGTCACTCCTAAGAAGGCACATTTTTCCTGTGAGCTTTTCATCTAGAGTAGGATGCGAAGATCACTCTCAGCATCCCTCCTCTTTCTTGGATGCAAATGGAAGAGTTACAGACTCTTGTGCAACCCAGAAGTGGGGCGCTGGAGCCAGAAACTACAAATGTATGTAAATTTAACCCTGAGTTAGTCCAAAGGGAAAAGTCAGTTAAAAGGTAACATGCTAAGAGAGACTGCTGATGAATAAAGCTTGACACATCTGACTCATGCACAGGCCTCTGGAACCTTCAAGGGGTGTCCTCATAACCTTCAAAATAATGCCCATATAACTCCCAAGCAGCAAATGTAATGGCAAGCTCCATCCACTGAAAGAATCATTTCTTCATTTGCTGGTCAAATTTAAGTATGAAAAATTAAAATTCAACTTTAATTTAGGGAGGAAACCTAACCCCAAGTCAAGTGGCTCTGCCTATAACTCCCTGGTCCAGTAACTGGTTACTTCCCATACTTATCTGTTGATCAAAGAGACTTGTGAGGTCCCCAAAATAAGACAGGCTTATGTCAAAGCTCTTGAATACCCGCCCCAGGCAAACATAAGACCCTATTGCTGAAGATACTACCTACTGCTGTCACACAACACTGAGAGACCCTGCTGGATCTGGAAAGGAAACCAGCTCCCAGATGGCAGCCTGTGTAATGCTGGAAGGTGTTATATGAGCTGCCAGGGGAAATTGGCTAATGAAATTCCTAGAAAGCAGGGGACATTCTTATACAACACTAACTGATGTTATGAGAATGCAGAGGACACTGCTATATGGCAGAGACCAGAAAGCCAAGAAATGCTCATCTGTGTAATAGTGGTGCTAAACCTAGATGGGTAATCAAAGGTTTGCTGATTGGCTGAGAGATCCGCTCAGTGGCAAGGAACCCTTAGCTGGAACTGGGATCCAAGGCAAATTCTTATGGAGACCAAGAACCCCCATGAACCAGGGGTCTGCAGAGAAGCTATACCCATTAGAAGCTCACCAAATTAACATTTTTTTGTTTTATTTAACTTCTTCTGATCTCATTCTCTGTTGGAGATTCTATTATAGTTTTCAGAAGGCAGCGAGAACCATGCACAACCAATTCTACCATTAGGACCTGATGGCTGACACTCAGGCAGGAGATGAACCACCCCTAACTCATCATCTAGGGCCCAAATGAAACTGCTGAGGAAGTGGCAAGATGAGCAAGAGACCTACCTCCACAGCAAGTCAGATAAACTATGAAAGGGTAATGGAGACAGACACCGAGGACACCCAGCATAGTCCAAAGCAGAAATCCAGAGACTCTTAAAAGCTCAACAGTAAAGCAGACTTAAAACCCACCCACCCCCACCATGACTGAGAGAACTTTGTGGAAGAGAGGGCAGAAAGATTGTAAGAGCCATGGTGGGGGAGAATATCCAATGATATTTCCCCCCTTAACAATGACAACACACAAAAATAAATTAAATAAATAAATAATAAAAATAAAATAAACTGGTTAAGAGACTTGCCTGCCAAGACTAACAACCCAGGCTCCATTCCCCAATGCCCACGTAGAGCAGGATGTACAAGTGAAACATGCGTCTGGAGTTCAGTTACAGCAGCTAGAGGCCCTGAAGCACCCATCCTCTCTCTCTCTCTCTCTCTCTCTCTCTCTCTCTCTCTCTCTCTCTCTCTCTCTCTCTCTCTCTCTCTCTCTCTCTCCTCCCTCCCTTCCTCCTTCCCTCCCTCCTTTCCTCCCTCTGTGGCTTGGTGCACAGGCCTTCTATCCCAACACTTGGGAAGCAAAGGTAGGAGGATCACTGTGAGTTCAAAGCCAGCCTGTGACTACATAGTGAATTCCAGGTCAGCCTGAGCAAGAACAAGACTCTACCTCCGAAAAAAAGAAGAAGAAGAAGATGATGATGATGATGATGATGATGATGATGATGATGAAGAAAAGAAAGTATAGCAATACTTAATGCAAGTTTTATAGAATACCAAGAGCCTAGCAAGCCTTACAACCAAGAAATGCTTTTTCCTTTGTTTAATAGATAGCCCTCCTGTTACAATTTGAAGTGCCTTTCCTCAACTCTCAATGGAAATGAATAACATAATCTAGTTTTTCTATAACAACTGTAAAAAAAACGGAACCAAAGTATATAAAGATAATTTGTGAAAACTTTCTTTTTGGTGAACATGATAACAGCCTTTCATGAACATTTTAAGAAGCAGTGGTGAGATGTGTCTCCCTCCTACTTCCTCTGAGATTAAAATCAGTAAGGCAGCGCAAGTGCTCGAGGTTTACATGAGCAGAAATCACCCAAGGAGCTTTGTTAAAGTGAAGAGCCCCATTTAGTAGCTGAGAGTCCCACAATTCTGCATTTGCAACAAAGTCCCCAGTCATGCCTGTGTTTCTGGTCAGTCATCTGTATTCAAAATAACAGTGGATTTGATGCTTTCTCTAAGGTTTTTAATAATTACATTAATTCAAACATATATTTATGAAGAGTGAAAATAACACTGAATAAAACACAGGACTTGTCCTTGAGGAACTCAGAGTACAAGTTCCATGAGGAAACCAGAACTGTCAGTTACTGGGGAAGGTGCTGGTGGGAAAGCTGACTTCGGCTTAAGACCACCAATGGTGAACCAGAGCAGCCACTCGCTTCTCTCCAAACCAAATGAGGTCCCTCTGAGACAAAGAGAGAGACACAAAACTAAGGGGAATAGGTAATCATGTCTGAGACCCAGAAAAAACACGAACACCATGAGGAGAAACTGAGATTGCTGGTCAGGTGACCTTGAGATGGGGAGGTCATTCTGAGGTGTCCAGGTGGCCCCAGGTAGATTTGAAGGTATCCTTGCAAACGAAAGAGGGAGATTGGGAAGTCAATGTCAGAACTGAGCTGGAGAGATGACTCAGCTGTTAAGGTGCTTGCCTGCAGAGCCCAACGACCCAATCCTAGTGAGACTCTGGAATAAATGCAGTCCTCACAGTGACTTGATTTGACCTCTAGATCTGTAAGAAAATGAATTTGTGTTGTCTTAAGCTACTAAATTTGTGGTAGTTACAACAGCAATAGCAAACTAATATATTTGCCAATCCAGAAGGGACCCTTACCTTCATTAATGCTCTCCAGATCACCTAATCCCAGCCTAAAATCCTATAATAAACTTCTCCCTCCTACTGAGGTACCCTGCAATTTCTCATGTTGTATGGTCTCTATTGCTGCAAAAGGTTAATAAACCCAAATAAATTTTGTTTGACTGTAAGTGCATCCTGTGATGCTGGCTGATGGGCTGAACCCTGACAATGTGAACAAACCAAGAGAGGCCTTTCAAACTGGAGCAACAGAAGCTACCGGAGGATGAGAAAGACCTTCACAGGATTTGTAGAAGTCACTAGAAGAGGCCAGAAGACAGCAGAAAATGGTGGTAGTCCCCCTTAAAGGTAAAGGGAAGCATGCGACAGAGAGGTAGGAAAGAAGACTAAAGAAAACAGCAGGTTTTTGTGCCTCTGGTTTTTCTTGAAAGCTATAAGAAATTTTTAAAAAGTAGCCAAAGTGTTTATGAAAAAAGATCCATGATTTGACTTCCATTTTGAGTTTATTATGTATGTTGTATGTAAGAGAGATTAGGGATTGTATGTAAGAGCCAAGAGACAGTTGGAGAAGTGATCCATGCAAGAAATGATACAGTGTGGATGGAAGCAGAAATATCAGTGATCTGACTTCCTTGCTTAGAGGTAATGAGGAGAGATCTTAGGGCTTGGGGTGGAGACTTAAAATGGAGCCTTATCATTATTAAAACTTTTAGCAAGCTTATGACAACCCTGAAAGATCTTAACTTCAGTAAGGACCAAATTGGTTAGCCCATAATTGACATTTTGCCTCTCTGATTAATAACCCATGGCAGACATAGAGAGATTCTGCAACATGGAATGTTGGCTCAGGGCTCGCTCATCTCACCTGGTGAGAATTCAACGAAGTCATCTCAGCAACTTCCTCACATGACGAGTCTCCCAAAAGAGTTTTCAGAATTATATGAAGTTTTGGTTATATATTTTATAAACTGTGAGTCACTGTGTGAATACATGGTAAAATTATTAATCGCCCAAAAGGAGGCAGTGAGCGGGGATATTACTAGGAAAACCTCTATAATTCGACAAAAGGCAGAGAATTTTTTTAGAGCAAAGAACAGATTCACAGATTCTAAGTCAGACTCTAGTTTCATCTTGGAGTTTTTTTTCTTTACAAATGCATGATACAGCCTCAAACAATTGATTTCATTTTTCAATGATGGTTTTCTCTTTAGTAATAGGGTGGAAATGAAATGCGCCTCTTAACTTGTCATGAAAAGAATAAAATTATCCATTGTCTCTGTCACATAGTCGCTGTGGGAGAAAAGTAGAGAAGTTGTTCCACACATTTTAATAATTTTAATTTCTTTTTGAGGAGTTTATCCTTTTAGATTTACATAAGAGATGACCTTAAGATTCCCACCTTCACCCCAATGTGCAGCACACTTTCCCCAGAGCCCATTAAATTAGACCACATGAGTAAAAGACTTTGTTATAAAGAGTTGTGTTTACACTCCAGGAGAGAATAATGAGATGTCTGCATGCCTGAAGGGAGTTGGGGGACACCAGAAAGGAGGATGCCATTGCAGAATATGTGGGAAGGAGCTCCAAACGAGAAGCAAACCAACAACCCCCTCAAATTCCCAGACAGAAGGGAGACAAAACTAAGAAAAGACTGAGACTAGAGCAGAAACAGGTATAAGGTCAGGTGATCATGCTCCATGTGCTTGACAGTTACAGTAAAGTCTATCTGAAGAATGGGGGTGGAATTCAACAGGGTCACTGGTATGGCCAACCGTACTATACAGAGAGATCATCCTCCAGCCCGAAAGTCTGTGTCCTCGTACTTTAAAGGGAAGCCTGCCTGTCAATCAACCCTCTTCCCATACACACAGCTCCAGGGCATCTTGAGTGAGCCATTCCTTTTGTTGGGTTTCTAGTTTTGCATGTGTGGTATGATATGGCATTGTGTGTGTGTGTGTGTGTGTGTGTGTGTGTGTGTGTGTGTGTGTGTGATGCACACAGATACAGAGGAGGAAAAGTTTGATGTCCTCTATTTCTCTGAGAGTCTCACACTGAACCCTGTGTGCTCTTTTCAATCTAGCTAACTATGGAGCTCAGTGATTCTCTGGTTCACATAGGACTAGGGATGCAAGAATGTCTGTCCATGCCTGCTATTTATGGGTGGGTGCTAGGGAATCAAACAGGGTGAACCAGGCCCTGTCAGGCACTCACTCTCACTTAGCAGGTGCTCTTATCCACTAAGCTATCTCCTCAGCCCCCTTTTTCTTTGAGTATGTGCTTATGTGTGTGCATGTTCAGGTATGTGAGCAGACGTGTGCATGTATGTGTAGAGGTCATAGGAGAGGGGTCACTTCTCAAGTATCATCTATCTTTTTTGAGACATGGTCTCTCACCGGCCTTGTCAGTGAGCCCCAGAGATCTGACAGTTTCGGCCTCCCTAGCACTGGGATTATAAGCATGTAGCACCATGCCCTGAATATTTTATGTAGACTCAGGTGATCATGCTCCATGTGCTTGACAGGCAACTGATCATCAACTGAGCCAACTGTCAGGTCCCCAGCGCATGTCATTTACTGATGAACTATGGAAGCAGCAATTGAGTAGCACATGGTGTACACAGCAAGTAAAGCCTAGAACTGAGCACACAGGCATAGCTTCCTTTCTAGTTCATCCCCATAAAAGAAGCCAGGGATGCTGGGAGAAATCCTGACACTGTGAGAAGCCAGCTTGTGGATCCATAAAGAAAGAATTCAAGAATGGATCCGCAGCATGGATGTTTTTCCACTGCCCAAATATATAAAACAATTAGAACGTCAAAATTAGTAACAATATAAATGCAATGTAAGCAATCGGGTAAACTAAGAATCCATGAGCTCATGTTGACATAAATGTTGCAATATATAAATAAGCAAACAAAATCAATGAATAGAATAAAAATGGATTTTTATTACAGTAGAATACTAACCAATGAAAGTAAATATACTTATACAAGAAAATTATGAATGGATCCTAACATTATTGTGTAGAAGGTCAATAAAAAATGGGATAATCTCCAGGCATGATGGGACATACCTGCAGACCCAACACTAGCAAGCTAGGTCAAGAAAACTGGTTGAAATTGTCACACAAATCCAAAGGGCAAAATGAAAAACAGTTATGGCCATAGAAGACAAACCTACTAACTTCTGGTTGGTAGAGATCTCAAATTCCACAGTACACACATCCTCTGGGATCTCCCCTCCAGTGGTTCATTCTGCCTCTGGATTAGAACTTTGAAAGTAATAGCCTATTCCATCCTAGAACGGTCCTATTCATTTACCTGTGTGAATGGCCCTATCTGTCTTCATTTGTAACACTTACTTCTTTTCATGGTCATATCTGTGTACCCAAACTTCCTTTCTATGTAATCTCACAATAGTGTGTGTGTGTGTGTGTGTGTGTGTGTGTGTGTGTGTGTGTGTGTGTGTGTGTGTACCACAGGCAGTCTTTTACTTTAAGTCCTGGGAAGAAAATGAATGTGAAATATCTACCTTTGATAATCATTTATAACCCATTAACTTATATACAATAAGAGAATATTAAATGTTCTTTTTATATAAAACAGTATAATGAACTCCTGAAGGCAAGGAATAGGTTTTATTTATCTCTGTATCCCTAGAGATAAATAGCTACATGGTAACTTTATAGTGATTATCTACTGAATGAATCAATTCCCCCTTAAAGCTGGTCGGCTTCTCAGGCCAGCCTATACCTCCTCAAGTGTTTATATAGCCTCAAAATTTTTCACAGTGACCAGAGCCCAATAACTCTGAAAGAATGAATAAATAAAATGTATAATGGACTGTACAGAATTTCGTATCCATAAAGCAGAAACTTAACAAGTGAAGTCAGTGAACAATTAACTGAGCATCTTCTTGGAGGTGAGCATGCAGTAAATACTTGACATGTGAATAAATGGGCTTTAATTCAAAACATAAAGCATGGTGCTTCAATAAAGGAGAGATTTCTCACTGAGCACTTGCTAAGTGGAGGCCACAGATCATTTCAAGTGTCTTTGGTGGCAACTATCATTCCAAGGAATAATGCTTTTTTATGATGAGCTATATGTATACTCAGAGGTGAAGAAGGTGGAGAAAATAAAACCCTTCTATTCAAGAAGGAAAAACTGCTATATGATTTTAGCAGTTGACTTCTCTTTATTGATCATATCTTGGGAATCCCTAAAGGTAGAGTTTCATAGCTAGGTCCATTGTTGTAATTTTCCCAGCAGTCTATGAGATTGAAATCTCACAAAAGCTGAAAATATGAAAAATAAAAAAGGAAAAATGATCTTAAACTGAATGATGTCACTAATGAAAACAACAAATCATTTTTCTCTTCATATTCAACAATTTCTCTGTGCTTGTAATCAACATAGATAAATGCCAAAAAATGTGGTGTGCTTGGATTAAATCTGGGACATATCTAAGAAATATTTAAAATTAAAATCTCAGTATAAAGAGAAGAATTGACTAGGCATCACCCTATCCTGGTTGAATACTTTGAAATCAGAGTAAAGTTTATGTAAGATTAATCATTATAGATCAGAGCCAGTGAATGAATTCAAAAGCATAAAAGCACACGAAAATAAAAGATCAGGACCAAAATATGTATGCTGAATGAAATAGATTTATTAGGAGACTAACAATAAGATCCCACACCCAGTTTGAAAGACAATAATGCAGAGGTTAATGATAATATGAGCAGAGCAGTCCGAGAGGCAAGCTACCTTCCTCCCGGACTGGATTTCAGGAAGGTTTTCTTTGCTACAGATGAGCATCAGCTTGGCTTTGAATCCAGGTGACTTGTCAGCATCATCGAAGAGCAAGATGTCTACAGTAAGTTCTCTGCATCCCCCACGTGCATGGGAGGCAGGAAGACAGTCATTGTGTTTCAGGATGTTCCTTGCACAGAAATTTGTCTGATGGTGTTGCAGTCACCAGAGCCTCTGGTCCATCAGTAGGTGCTGTAGCCGAAGCCAGAGCCGGACCCCCAGGGCCTGTAAAAGCTGCTGCCATAGCAACAGTCATTGTTGAAGTTGTTGCCACCATAGCAGAAGTTCCTGGAGCTGTAGAGATGTCCAAAGCCAGAGTTCAGGGGAGAGCCCAGTGGGACAACGCAGTTCAGGGGGGTGGCTCTGTAGGTCCCATGGAAGTTGGTTCCATAGCAAGGATAGCCTGGGAAGTAGCTTCCGCAGCAGAAATAGCGAGTCATGGTGGCAGGAGTGGAGAGGGTTTGGAGAGACAAGTGACCCAGGAGTGAATGAAGGACTCCCTCCACACGGGGCTTTTTATACCTTGAGAGGCATGCCCGATTAGGCATCTTCCCACCAATCTGCACAAATAAGCCTATTATTTTCTAATTAAATGCATATAATGAGACTCACAGACTCATTGTCCATGTTTTTGTTGGCTTTTCTGTTTGCAAAGGAATGTGCCCTATCTTCAAAGCCAGTGACCATCCTTGACATGCAATAGAATTCTTTTCATCAGTGTCCCATAGTTTAACTACCCTGATTGCATCACCTGAGACTCTAAATCTTCTGCTTATAAACGCCTCCCGACTGACATAACTAAGCTAAAAAAATCTTTGGCAAGAGGGTAAACACCGACACCAATGTGAAGCCATTCATTGAGGTACCGGCATTAGACTTCTTGAAGACCCGTGAAATTCACTTCATATGTCGTTCCAAAAATTGGCACATGAGAACAGTTTCCTTTGGAGATGAGGAAACCATCAAGAGCTCGGTAAAGGTTGTGATTACACAGTGTCGTGAGTCGACTATGGCTTATTTTGTGTTGTGAAGCCTTCCTCCCAACACATTTTTTTTTTAATTTTTAAAAGCATTGCTACCAAGAATCTCTAAAGAAGTTTTTTTTTTTTTTTTAACAGAGGCTACAAAGGCACCAAATAGTCAGATGGCTAGGGCCAGTCTGATGGTGATTTCATCCATCTCATTTATGAGCTTCTTCCTTGTTAATGCATAATTTTATAGGGAACATGCAATCTTCAGCTGTCAAGCATCTTAAATATTGCCAAAGTGGCCTACAGTGGAGTTGTTGCACTGGTCCTAAGTGGAGTAATGCCCATTTCAAAGTCCTCTTAGACCATGCTTGGCTCTCATTGACTCCTAGTAAAACAAACCTGAATGCCATGATCCAGTTAAAGGAGAAAAAAAAAAAGACAAGTTCTATTCAAGAACACAAAGCTCCCTTCTGCTCTCATTGTGTTCTGTGCAGTCATTCTTCAAGATGAAGGGAAACCTTGAAGAACTTGAGCTCAAGCAAGCTCAATATATCCTAATTTAGATGCTTAAAAATAAATCTTTTCATATGTGAATAAAAACGAAGAGTCCACAAATATAAAAGGAAAAAGAGTTCATGCCAGGCATTAGGGAACACACCTAATCCCAGCCCTTCAGAGACAAGAGCGTCACAAATTCAAGGCCGACCTGGACTACAGAATGAGACCTTGTCTCAGAAATAAAAAAGTTTTCAGATATAGATAGATTTTATTTCCTCTCTTAATGGACAGTCATAGGACCCAAGAGGCAAAATTAATTATGCCCATTGTGTGTCTATTAAGATTCCTTCTCTCTCAGGATCATTGCTGCCTACAGAACATTTTACAAGTGAGTATGGGTTCTTTTATTTTGTAAATTTATCATAAGTCAAAAGAGTTATTAGTGAGAATCAAAAGATAGTATCTCCGAATCTAGTTCTGAAGAAAAAAAGAATTAAGATGTAAAGAAGCACCATAAACTCAATGATGTAGCTCATCCAGACTCTACATCAGATAATAAGGGAAAATTGCTGACTCTACCGCGCAGCACTGTAGCCTGCAGTTTGGATATGCTGCCAGGAGGGGGCAGTGGTAACCAGATCTGAACTGCCTACAGGACTGGGTTGGGGTTCCCAAGAGTAGGCAAGCAGAAGAATCTCTTATAAGCATGTTGTGAATGCAGAATTCCTCTTCTATAAGAAGCATGAGATTGTGGAGTCTGTGCTTCTAATGAGGATCTCCGTTGATTCTCATGAATAAACCATTCTGGTAAATCCCAGGGTCAATCTTTCATGAGATTTCAAAGAAACTATCTGTGCCTGGCTGTGTGAATTTGCCCTGAGCTGCTTATCACGCATTGGCAGAAATGGCCCACATCAGTCACAGGCGGCTGTTTCTTTTAACTCTGGGTGATAGAGATAAATCAGGAAAAACTTTAATTTGTCTTTTCCAGTCTCTTGTGCTTTCTGCTTCTTGTCTGATTTTCAAAAGGAGTCACAGCTAGGAGACCCACCATCTTCCCATAAATAAATCCCACCTGAATGCCCTTTGCTTTTAGACAAAAATTATATATTTCCTTTGCTTGTTTTTATTTTCCTTTGACCTTTCCTGGAGTAAATTTTCAGCTAAGTATTTTGTTATTATTGAACATTTTTATATTAGATATTAGCAATAATAGTGAATATTCATAGAGGGTTTATTCTGTGCTAAATCTTTGCTCTAGACACTGCATGTAATATTTATGTATTTTCTAAATGAATTACCAACTGATAGCCCTTATGCATTCTTCTAAGCATTTGGCAATATTAACTCATAAATTTTATAATCTTGTGATGTAGTGTGATATTTTATTTTTAAAAAATGATTCCAAATAGGTTAAGAAGTTGAGGTACTACACTTACCCGAATTAAAGGTAAAACGCATGTCACCTAGCTCCAACACATAGCCCTAACCACTTCACATTTTTAAAAGCTTCAGATATTCAATCTACCAGTCAGAAAAGTCTCAATTGAGCTGCTGGAAGAAATAACCCCAAATCCTCATACTTTGAAGGAGCTGAGTTCGATTTCAGGCTTTTATCACACCTCTCAGATTGAGGGAGGTGTCTTGGATATACATCATTCTTCTCCAAAGCCTTAAAGCAAGTAGATCTTTTGTTATCTAAAATATCATAGACAGATTAAAAGTATGTCAAAAATAGCACCAACTATTTCCTAAAGACTGTCCTCAAACACCACACATAATTTCCACAGTTTCCTCGTTTCTGAAAGCAAGTTGTATGGTCACATCTGTCTCCAAATGAGAAAGTCCCCGAGAGGAGAAAATCCGCAATGTTTCAAGAGATTACTGACTTCCACAGAGAGTGTATATTCTTTACACAAACTAAAATCACTACAACATATGTTACATGAGGAGTGGAGCACGCTGGCTGAGTGGAGGAGCCCAATGCATGGATCTCTGACCGACCCCCCCCCACACACACACACACAAACACTGGTGTTCTGACAGGAGAATGTCCGGCAGAGTGTCACACGCTGTGTCAGAGTCGCAGAGAAGCTCTGCGACAGGTACATACGGCATAGCCCCATGGAGAAGGGAACAAACTTGTCCACTTCTGTCAAGACATCATTCACAACCAGTGAATTCTACAGGTAAGGAAATGTAAGCAAAGCGCCCCTGGCAGCCTCCATCCAGAGCCTGGGTAATCCTCTTCTGGAGAAGCCTGAGGTCTTCTCACAGCTAGGGAGCTGCTCCAAGTGTCCATAGTTGGATTGCAGACTCCAAAGGAGACCACAGGGCATCCACAGCCACCACGCCCCAGGCTGCGGGTCTCTTAAAGGATGCTCTGTCCTGGGTACCAGATGGCACTGTCTAGCACCATCTCTCATCACTGGGTTGTGCCAATATAAATGAGCAAAGTACCCTGACTCTGGCTGCAGGGAGCCTAGACTTGTAAAAAAAAACCATGATCCCCCACCAATGCCCACGTAGCACCCTGCTCCTTGGGAACTATATGTCCTGCCTCATGGAAATGACTGCATTTGATCCAGAAGTCAACTGGTTCTGCGTGCCCATGAGACCATGTCAACGATGTCTAGTGCAGAGGATGCCACAATGCAGTACTCAGTGGAGACTTGCCAGCCCCCGACCAAGTCCTCCAAATGAAGGTCCCACTTGACCTTCCAAAGAGTAGCTCCAACAGCCCCATGGTACCCATGAAACCCATCTCAGTGAGGAGGCTTTGCTTGACACATGGTAGAAAAGCAGAGTAGACTCCTTGGGAGAGGCCACTGAGGCGTTCATAGCCTTGCTGGGTTTGACTATTGCTGAAAAACCTGAAGGTAGAACCAAGTCTAGCAGGAATGCAAGAGCCACAGGTGGGAAGGAGTATCCTGAGGAATTCCCCACACACACACCCAGAGACTGACTGCTCCACTCCTGACTCCACAGGGGAGGTCTTCCATGGAATGGGGGCCAGGGAGAGGGAACATACATGCAGAACTCAATGGGAATGTGAGCAATGTGTAATGTGTTCATAAAATAAAGCTCTCAGAGGGGAAAAAAGAGGTAAAAAGACTGAAAATGAAGAGATGGAAAAGGTATTCAGAAAAACAGAAACCGAAAAGAGAGCGAGAATGGCTGTGCTGAAATCAGAAAATACAAACTTTGAATTAAGGACTCAAGAGAGAGAAAGAAGACAATTCTATTATGAGAAGGGGGGTGATGAGCAGGCTGATATAAGCGTGTGAAGCATTTCTGTATTCCTATGGTTTGGACATGGCTTCTCCATCAGGGCACGCGAGCTGGAAGTCTGCTCCTCAGCATGGAGATGTTGGATGCAGAGCCTACATTGTGCATCCTAAGCATGGACCCGTGCCTTCTTGTGGCAGTGGATGGGTTCCCACTAACAGAAGATTATAAACTCAGTGTTCCTGGCCCTACACTCAGCCATGGCTTTCCTGCTCACATACATACCCCTTCACCACACAGCCGGTTCTCTTTCTGACTCTGCCATGCTGGGACAGGCAAGGAGCTCTCACGAGGACTCTGCAGCCATTTTGTTTCACTCTACTAGCCACCAAATAGGAGTCAAATCAACCTTGCTTATAAGTAACTTAAACAGTCTGGCGTATTTTGTGATAGGGACACAGAGACTAAGATATCTACCCAACAAATGAAAAGCCAAATACTCTGCGCTTTAAGAGGAAATGAGAGGCTGTAGCATTAATGACAATAGAAGACTTCAACACACCACTTCCAGCAGGAACACAGAATCTACACAGAACACCCACAAAGAATCACTGGGTTTCTATGGAATAGATACCACACGGACCCAAGAAATAACTAGATAACATTCCACTGGACAGCTGGAAAACCCATTCTCCTCAACAGCAAATGAAACATTCCCTAGGGTATAAAGTATGTATCAGAATCCAAAACAAGTTCTTAGCAAATTTAAGATTTAAATCATTTCAAGTCCCTTCTCTGACCACAGTGGTGAAAAGAAATTAGTAATAGGGGGAACTTGAGAAGCTTTACCAACACATGAAAATAAATCAGCCAACATGCTCCTAAACAGTATTCAAGTTTATGCAAACTCTTTTGGAAATTTTTAGTGTCAGTAAACAAAGGAAAGGGGAAAGGCAACATAGCCAATGCTAGAAAAAGCTGAAATAGTTCTAAGAGAGAAGTTGAGAGCAATAAAGACCTACAGGAAGGAGGAAGATATTAAATAAATGCCCGACAACATACCTCAAGTAACTATATGAGAAACTTAATCCAAACAGAAAATAAGGAAAGAAATAAAATGCCAGAGAAAATCAATTAAATATTCACTTTAAATGTACAAAGGTTTTGGTGGCAGGGGTGGGATCCTTTCCAGGGTGCTGTTGGTCAGGGAGGTCCCTAGCATCTCCAAAACATTACAGCCTAGTGCCAAGGCTCTTGGTTGCCCACCAGAACTAGATAATAAGACTGCTGAAGACTTCACATGGTTTGACTGAAGGTCATTGAAAAATCAAGCAGGAGCTGATCAGGAAGCCACCTCCTGTTGACTAGCTGTCAATGCTGGAAAGATCTATGCAGCCTGTTGAGAGAAAAAAAAAGTCATCAATGGTCGGAACCAGTAGTGGAGCCTGCAAGCTTCATGCCTGGCCAGCCAAGTAAAATGTGCCAACTGGTACAATGGTGGCATGTTTGTTATGGGGAAACCAACTGCTTTTGATTGAATTTGAGGCCTGCTCCACAGAAGGGAATTCCTGCCTGGTACTGAAAACCTAATCAAAAGCCTATGGCTGGGGAGACGTAAGTCCTAGAATAGAAACTATGACTGCTGTTTTGCTAAATGGATATAGTGTGCCCACCAAATGCCTTCTAAATATTTATGTTTATGCACATATATTGATGCTCTTCTCACTTTCGGTTAAAGAAGCTTCTCCTTTCAGATTGTGGTGACCACTGAGAAGACTCAAAACCTGTTGAAGTGCTAAGAAGAAAAGACAGTAGAGTGTTCAACACTAAGTGAAACATCTCGGTCACACCTTCCCATGCTCAGGGATCATTCTAGAAGAGGTGGTATAAAGAATACATGCGCCCAAGATGAGGAGTGCTTTGGAAGGCATTATGCCAGACACAGAGTGGACACTGCATTCATGATCTCACGGTGGCTGATAGATCTGCATAATAAGAGTGGACAATAATGACATCAAAGAAAGAAAGAGTCGTGGTGAGGGAGACATCCAGAGACATTGGCCCCCTCAACAACAACAACACACAGAAAAATCTGGCTTCTTCTTCTTCTACAATTCATAACCCCTACCTACCCCATGGCCTGGTCCAACAATCCCACTGAGGAGGGCCCCCAGCAGGTTGGGGACAGGGAGGAGAGAAATGGAGGTGCCACCATAAGACTTGCTCATACAACGTATCTAATTATTAACAATAAATAAGTTTATAAAAATAAATAAAAGAAAGACTAGTTTGAGGGCTGGAGAGATGGTTCAGCGGTTAAGGCACTTGCCTCCAGTGCCTAAGGTCCTGGGTTCAATTCCCCAGGACCCACATATGCCAGACCCACAAGGTGGTGGCTCTGGTGCGTTTTCTCTCTCTCTCTCTCTCTCTCTCTCTCTCTCTCTCTCTCTCTCTCTCTCTCTCTCTCAATCTCTGTATCTCTGCTTGAAAAATGAATAAATAAAATATTTATTTTTAAAAAGACTAGTTTGAAAAAAGAAGGAATTCAGTGGAGGGGTATAGGAAGGGAGAAAAAGGAAGTTGGTAGGAGGGATTATGATCATGGTATACTCTATATATATTTGTATATATATATATATATATATATGGAGGTGTCAATACATTTTTTAAATAAAAATATAGGGGATCAACAATATGAGTTGGCTTTTGGAAAAATAAAAAGGAGACCAATTTTAGCTCTATAAAGTAAAATAAGATCAAGAGAAAAGATTTAACTAAGAAAAACCTGAAAAGAAAAAGGAGATAGTATAACTCATACTACAGAAATAAAAGATTGTCAAGGACTGCTATAAACAACAGTATGCCAACAAATTGTAAAACTTAGAAGAGGGCTGGAGAGATGGCTCAGAGGTTAAGGTGCTTGCCTACAAAGCCAAACCACCCGGGTTCAATTCCTCAGTACCCATGTAAAGCCAGATGTACAAAGTGGCACATGCATCTGGAGTCAGTTTGAAGCGGCTGAGGTCCTGACATGTCCATTCTCTCTGTCCCTCTGTCTCTCTTCTCTCTAATTCTCTTTGATTGCAAATAAATAAAATATTTGGCGCCCCAGCACTTGGGAGGCACAGGCAGGAGGATCGCCATGAGTTCAAGGCCACCCTGAGACTACATAGTAAATTCCATGTCAGCCTGGGCTAAAGCAAGACCCCTATCTCATAAAACAAACAAACAAAACATAGAAAAGAGTAAAGGCAAACAATCTATCAAGATTGAGCCACAAATACTTAGAAAAACAGACAAACTGAAAATACTGAAACCAAATTAGAAAACAAACAACAGAAAAAGGTATTTCTCATCCAAGAACAGCTCTGGGCCTGGTGGCTATACAAATTTTTCTCACAGTATTTTCAAAACAGTAAGTAAAATGTCCCCCAAAAACTCATGCTATAAAGCCAGCATCACCCTGAAATGACAGGGGAAACTGATCATTAGGT
>PVHP010032987.1:0-19967 GCA_004024765.1 Zapus hudsonius | reverse complement strand
TTAGAATCATGGGGATCCCAGAGGGAGAAGAAGCCCAGGCTAAGGGCATAGGAAACATTTTCAAAAGAATTATTCAAGAAAACTTCCCCTATCTAACAAGAGAACACCCACTCAACTTTCAAGGGGCCCAAAGACTCCAAACAGACAGGACATGAAGAGGAATTCTCCAAGACACATTTTAATTAAGATGCCTAATATAGAAAGCAAAGAGAAAATACTCAAAGCTGCTAGAGAAAAACAAACCGTAACTTATAAAGGAAAATCCATCAGACTTACCTCAGACTTCTCATTAGAAACCATGAAAGCTAGAAGGGCTTGGAATAATGCTTTTCAGGGCTTAAAGAAGTATGGCTTTCAACCTAGACTACTGTACGCAGCAAAGCTATAGCTCATAATAGATGGAGAATTAAAAGTGTTCCATGAAGTAAACCAGTTCTATGACTATTTGAAAACAAAGCCAAAATTTCAGAAGATCCTACAAGAGATCTCTCAAACAGAATAAACAAGAAATCTACCTCAGAAGAGTATCAGAGATCAGGCATGACAATCACAGTCAGTGTGCTAATATTAGCAGCAGAGACAACAACCCCCCTTAACCCTTCATATTGGCAGGGCTTAAAGCCAACCTCACAGTTATATCACTGAATATGAAAGGACTTAACTCCCCTATAAAAAGACACAGACTTGCAGGGTGGATCAGAAAAATGGACCCTTCCATCTGCTGCCATCAGGAAATGCAGTTTACTTCTAAAGACAGCAATCTTCTTAGAGTAAAAGGATGGAAAACAGTTTATCAGACATGTGGAAGTAAAAAGCAAGCGGGTGTGGCTAAATTAATCTCTGACAAAATAGACTTTACACCAAAATCAATTAAAAAGGATAAGGATGGTCACTTCTTACTCATCAAAGGAATGATCCAACAGGAAGATATCACTATCATGAACATATATGCACCAAATTCAGGTGCAACACAGTTCGTAAAGAAAACCCTATTCAAAAATAAAGCAGAAATAGACTCTAATTCCATTATAGTAGGAGACTTTAATACACCTCTATCAGCTCTAGACATATCCACCAAACAGAAGATCAGCAGGGACATAACGGAGCTTAATGACACCATTGACCAGCTGGGGATAACAGATATTTACAGAACGTTCTACCCCCAAGACACAGAATATACATTCTTCTCAGCAACGCATGGGACTTTTTCTAAAATAGACCACATCTTAGGTCAAAAATCTTCCCTAAACAATAAGGAAGATTGATGTAGTTCCTTGCATCATGTCAGATCATAGTGCATTAACGGTAGACATTAACAATGGAACAGGATCCAGAAAATGCACAACGTACTGGTGCCTGAATAATTCGCTCCTAAAAAATGATTGGGTCATCCAAGAAATAAAACAGGAAATTCAGAATTTCCTAGTAATAAATGATGACGATAACACATATTATCAGAACTTGTGGGACAAAATGAAGGCAGTTCTGAGGGGAAAGTTCATGGAGATAAATGCCTTCATATCAAAGACAGAGAGGTCTCATATCAATCGCCTAACCACCCACCTAAGATCATTGGAACAGACGGAAAAAGCTAACCTGAGGAGCACAAGACAAAAGGAAATAATTAAAATAAGAGTTGAGATTAATGAAATGGAAATAAATAAAACAATTTAAAAAATAGATAAATTAAAGAGTTGGTTCTTTGAAAAAGTTAATAAGATTGACAAACCCCTGGCCAATCTAATTAAATGAAGAAATGAGAAAGCCCAAAATCAACAAAATCAGAAAGGAAAATGGTGAGATCACAACAGATCCCAAAGAAATTTGAAAAGTCATCAGGTCACACTTCCAAAACCTCTACTCCACAAAATTAGAGAACCTGGAAGAAATGGACAGGTTTTTGGACACCTACCAACTGCCAAAGCTTAACCCAGAGCAGATAAAAGCATTAAATAGACCTATCACACCCACAGAGATTGAAGATGTAATCAAAAACCTTCCCAAAAGGAAAACCCCAAGACCAGATGGTTTCTCAGCTGAATTCTACCAAGCCTTCATCACAAAGCTGAATCTAGTCTTCCTGAGGATTGTTAGAATTATAGAAAAGGAGGGAAGGCTTCCAAACACCTTCTATGAAGCTACCATTGTCCTAATCCCCAAACTAGGCAAGTATGCAACAAGAAAAGAGAACTAAATCCCCATATCTCTGATGAACTTAAATGCAAAAATTCTGAACAAATTCCTAGCAAACTGGATACAACGCTATATCAAAAATATTATTACCCTGACCAAGTTGGCTTTATCCCAGAGATGCAGGGATGGTTCAAGATATGCAAGTCGATAAATGTAATACATCACATTAATCAGCTCAACCGCAAAAACCACATGGTTATCTAAATAGATGCAGAGAAGGCATTTGATAAAATTCAACACCACTCCGTATTCAAAGCTCTGGAAAGACTAGGCATAGATGGCCTATACCTCAATTTAATAAAGACAATTTTCAAAACTCCTAAAGCACAAATCATTCTCAATGAGTAAGGACTCAAGGAATTTCCACTCAATTCAAGAACAAGACAGGTGTGTCCACTCTCACCAGTGCTCTTTAACATACTGCTTGAAGTTCTAGCCCAAGCAATAAGACAGAAGAAGGGCATAAAAGGGATACAAATAGGAAAGGAAGAAATTAAACTATCCCTCTTTGCAGATGATATGATCCTTTATATATGAGACCCAAAGAATAGTATCAGTAACCTCTTGAAGGTGATTAATGCCTTCAGCAATGGGGAAGGATACAAATTAACACATAAACATCAGTATTTTTTCTATATGAAGAAGACAAGCAGACAGAAAAAGACATCAGAGAGACTGTCCCATTTTCTATAGCCTCAAAGAAAATCAAATACCTTGGAACATCACTAACCAAGGTTGTAAAGGACTTACATAAGGAATATATTGAAACACTCAAGAAGGAAATAGAGGAGGATGTGAGAAGCTGGAAAGATACTGCATGCTCATGGTTAGGGAGAATCAATATAGAGAAAATGGCAATCCTGCCAAAAGCGATTTACAGATTCAATGCCATGCCAATAAAAATCCCAAACTCTTTCTTCACAGAAATCGAAAAATAATCTCTAAATTTATTTGGAAGGGCCAAAGACTTTGGATATCTAAAACTATTCCAAGTAAGAAAACCTACTCATGAGATATCACCATCCCTGACTTTAAAACATACTACAAAGCCCAAGTAACTAAAACAGCATGGTACTGGCATAAAAACAGACAGACGGATCAATGGAACAGGATTGAAGAACCAGCTTTAATTTGAAGTAACTTCAGCTATTTGGTCTTTGACAAGGGTGCCAACAATGTATGCTGGGCCAAAGATAGCATCTTCAACAAATGGTTCTGGACATATTGGATAAGCACATGTAAAAAAATGAAAATATACCCAATCCTTTCACCATGCACAAAAATCAACTCCAAATGGAACAGAGAACTTAATATAAATCCAGTAACCCTGAACCCTGGAAGAAAAATATGAGGAATAGGGGTAGGGAAATATTTCCTGAGCAAATCTCCAGCAGCCCAGGAAATACTACAAACACTTAACCAATGGGACCTGATCAGGCTCAAAAGCTTCTGTATGGACAAACAAACCATACTCAGAGCCAATAGACCCCCTTCAAAATGGGTGAAGATTTTCGCCAGCTACAACTCAGACAAAGGCCTAATTTCCAGAACCTACAGAGAACTCAAAAAATTTCATAACAAAAACCCAAAATGTGCCCTCACAAAATGGGGCACTGATCTCAACAGATAATTCACAGAGGAGGAAACACAAATGGCATTCTCTCACCTGAGGAAGTGCTCAGCATCATTAAGCATCAGGGAAATGCAAATCAAAGCCACAATGAGATACCATCTTACCCCTGTCAGAATGGCAATCATAAAGAAAACCAACAACAATCATTGCTGGCAAGGATGCAGGGAAAAAGTAACCCTCATTCACTTCTGGTGGGATTGCAAACTTGTGCAACCATTATGAAAAGCAGTGTGGAGACTCCTAGACAGAATGGACATAGAACTACCAATGGACCCAGTTATCCCTCTACTAGGCATCTACCCGCAAGATGCCACATCTTGATGCAGAATCTTTTGTATAACTATATTTATAGCAGCTCAATTCATAGTAGCCAATAATTGGAATCAACCCAAATGCCCATCCATGGAGGAATGGACAGTGAAACTGTGGTATATTTACACGATGGAATTCTACACAGCTGAAAGGAAAAATGACACATCGAAATTTAGGGAAAAATGGTCTGACTTTGAGCAGATCTTACTAAGCGAACACTCAAAAGAACAAAGAATTGAATGCTGCATACTCTCCCTCATATGCGGACCTTAACCAGGATAACAGTTTTCTCTATGCAGACTAGTAGAAAGAAGTGAGAGGTTATGAATGAGGTGTAAGGGAAGGGGGGTGGGGAATGGCTTAATCATGAGGATAAACCAAATTAGGTTCAAAAACATAAAATCCTCACGAGCATACCATAACCTACAGAGCAACTAGTGGGCATCAACTGGCAAGAGAGTCCATGAGTATTAGAGGAGAATGTCTAAGCCTGTGAATAATTGAGCAGTCTGACATCCCCAGGTCCCAGCCACCAGTTCCTTCCCTCACTGAGCTGTTAACCAAAGTGACCCATGAGGTTCCAAAAACAAGACAGAATTCTGTCAAAGCCCTTGAATGCCCTCCCCAGTCTTGAGGCAAAACCCTGTTGCTGAAGAAACCACAGAATGCCCTCGATCAACACGAGAGACCCTTCGTGGTTTGGAATGGTAACCAGCCCCCAGATGCCAGTTAGTGCAGTGCTGGAAGGCACTACACAAACTGCCAGGGGAAGTTGATGAACCACAACTGGAGTAAACAAACCACTGGCAAGAAACACAGTCTGAGGCCATGAGTAGGCTGATCATACCTCCTGCTGGGAGAGAACAGCGAACCAAGAAAGGAGCACTTGTGCAATGGAGGAGCCTGGGCCTGGGGGAGACAATCAACAGGTATTAAATTTGGCCAAATATTCCACTCAGTGAGGGGGAACCCTTAATTGGAACTGGGGATTCAGGGCGATATGTACCAGATCCCATATTCTTGGGCTCCCAAGACAAGATGCACTATGCGAATGACTGACGGGGAGGCTTCTGAAAATAGAATCTAGGTAATCCAGAATGGTGTATATTTGTTAACCTACACTGCTCTCACTCTCCGATGGAGATTGTGTTTGTACTTTTCAGGATGTAGGGAGAGAGCTGTGGACCACATAATCCTACCAACCGACTGCAGGCAGAAAGCTGAGATCATGGCAAGAGATGAGCCACCACAGTCATATTATGGAGGATCCATAAGGAACCCTGCAGAGAATGATGGGATGAACAAGGGACCCACAGCCACAGCCATTCAATGAACACAGGATAAGCCAGTGAGATAGAAACCAACGAATATTGACAAAAAAAAACCCCTAAGCTCACAACATTAAAGCAGCCTTAATACTCACCCACCATGTCTCAGGGAACTGAGTGGAAGAGGGGGCATTAAGATTGTGAGAGCTGTGGTGGGGGGCGATTATCAGAGGCATGGTACCCCTTATTAACAACACACTTGGATCAGGAGAACCTGGCTGAATACTAGGCTATCCATGATCCCCTACCACAAAGACTGATCCAGACGGCCCAGGGAGGAGGATATCCAGCTGACTGGGAATGGGGAGTGGGGAATGAGGAATTGGGGGGTAACAACTCATTGTTGGCCCACTAAACAATGTAACTCATTATGGACAATTAAAAAAAAGAAATATTCCATTTTTATCATTCCATGGAAGAATCTTAAGTGTAGAATTTTTAATTTCATTTTATTTATAAAAGTTGATATAACTTATTGTCATCTTCTAAAATGGGAAAATAAATGTATTTTTGTCGTGTCCCAGCTTGACCAGCAAGAAAGGAGACCACCACAGTTCTTCTCTACAGCAGTTTTTATTCAGGAAACCTTATAAGTTACAGTGTTACTAACTTCTTTCTTCTTCTTCTTCCTCTTCTTCTTCCCGCACTCAGGATGTGCAGGGATTTTTAAGTCAAACTACAACCTATCAGTATTATACACGTATACATTCACAATTGGTCCACATACACGGAAGCATGCCAGGCATTAAGCCATTTCCATACAAGGAGTTAATTTTCCACTGGAATACATTCCTCCGTGGCGGTGGAGAGCAGAAACCAGCGCCATCTTACAGGCGCGGTCAGCAGGCTCTCAAACAAAGGAGAGGACAGCAGGCTCTCAAACAAAGGAGAGGACTGTGTGGCGTTCCGTAGGTGGGAATGGCAGGACCCGGCCTGGGAAATGGGGCCGGGGCCGGAAAGGCTCACTACATATTTTAATGTTTTAATTCAGTTTATAGTTTCCACTTTGGATGAATTATGTGGATTTTTCTTGATGCTTGATAACATTCTTAACTATCTCTGTGTATCAAGGTTCTTATCACAGGAGCGAACTTCAAAATTATACTAATATCTACTGAGTTATTCACAGCCAACCAGATTTGTGGAATCGTCATAACAATGATTTTAGATAGGAATTGTTTTATTTCTATTTGACAAACAATGAAACTGAGATGCAAAGGCATGAACTGACTTTCCCAAATTCACACACCTTCTAATTGTCACAATTAACCACACAATTGTCCATACAGGAGGCAACACCATAGATTGCAATAGCTTCCATTTACTGAATTGCATTGATTTAATTAACACGAGAAGCACAGTACAATCATCAGTACATGCAGTGTTGACAAGAATCACACAAAGTAGGGAATAATTTTATCTCCATTTTGTGAATAAGCAATGGAGACACAAAAGTTTTGTAACTTTTATGTTGTTGGTAACCTGGGATATGAAACCATATCTGATATTGTCTGGATCTATATTGGTGCTATTGACAGATGATACAACCTTTGAGGACTGGGGCCTAGTAAAAAGAAGGTCGGTCACTGGGGTGGGATATTCTTTAAGGGGACACTGGGATCCAAGATTCTTGCCTTCCTCTCTTTGATTCACAGCTGCCATGAGGTAAGCAGCTTGCTTTGCAATATGCACCTATACTACAGGTCCCCACAACAGAGCAAAGCAATCATGGACTGTAGGCAAAAATAAACATGTCCTCTTTTAAGTTGATTACCTCAAGAATTTTGTTACAGTAATAGAAAGCAGATTGAAATATAGATAGATTCTAAGGAGTGTATGCAAATAATAATCCTAGGGTTGACCAAACATATGAAACTTGATTTGATGCTTCTAGCTTGTATTTTCTTTAAAATTTAAAGGCCAAATTTCTCTCTACAAATAAGTGAACATATTCGTTCTTCATTCAGTAAAGTGTTTAGCTATGCCCTGTGAAGGGGAAAGGGGCAGGTAGTTTACGGGACAATCATTCTAATGCCAACATTTCACTTCAGAATCTTATTAACTGACTTGTTTCACCAATAAAAATAAAAATAATTTTCATGTAGTTACCACTTATAATCGATTCCTTGCCACCATTCAAGGGAATCAAGGTCCCTTGAAGTGAATATTTTTTTCAGATCTTATAGACCCTTTAAGGAGTGGTATCAATTGAGAAGATAGAGCATCTTGGCTCTGTGTATTTGTACTAACAAAGGACAAATCATTCATGACCAAGATCCAAGAGAAAAACAATCATTGGAAATGGCAGAATTTTTATTGGTGGAAAGATAGGGAAATTATTTGAAAATGTCTTTCATTTTATGGACTGCAGTAAAACCTACAAAGCATTCTTCTCAGCCAAAAATAAAAGACCCCCTTTTCAATAATGCACCATAAAACACTGTTATCTACAAAAGGTTGCAATTAAAGCACACTTACTTTTATTTTATACCAAAGATATGATTTATAGCCTTGTCTCCAAAGACTAAAAAACTCATGTGCAAAGACAGAGACATCTATGCTTTTAATTATTAAAGGTCTCAGTCCCTATTTTTAAAAAGTTAACTGAACATGAAGTTCTGGATGTTGGAGCCTCATTTTCATTTGCAGAAGGGAGCATCAAAGATACTGGCTTTATTTCTCTATTTCATTGTTAATTAATGAACAATCTGAAGAGATGAGTTTTTTATAATCAATCCATGAAAGGGGAAATGTCTAAGGAGAAATGCAATCATAATCAGCTGAAGTTTAGGTTCAGTGGCAAGTTTTCTTTAGAAAATAAGTATTAACTCTCACCTAGCTGCATATGTATTAGAAGTTTAGTGCAAGCTTGCCTGATAGAGTTTATTTTGTGCTGTATGATGTTTTGCTTCTATATATAATTTTAAAACTTAGTGACTTTTTATTAGAGGTTTCTGTTCATATTGTGTACCTGAATAAGAGTAATTTTGGCCAGAGTAAGTGCAATGGATATCTAACTTCAAATCAGGAAGCTTTGTCTCTTTGACCTTATATATATTACTTAACCTTTCATGCCTCACTTTTTGCATCTATAAATTTTAGGATGCTCATTGTTTATGTGGAGAGACAACTAGTAAGAATGTTAACACATCATAGACTTGTAATTTTAGAGCTACATATTTTATAAACAAAATGGGGAGTAGAGAGAGATCAAAAGGCAGGATGAGCTAATGTAATAACAGAGCATGCCTGGAAGATTTTATTTTTTGAGTAAAATTTGAAAATAGACCCAAATAATTAAGGAATACAGTCAAGCAAATATATATGGGAAGAACACTCCAGACAGAAGGAGACAGAAAATTGACTCTAAGCAAATGAATCCAATATGCTTTAGGTTCAAAGAGGAGTCTGGAGCAGACTAGAGAAAATCAAGAGCAATACACAGAAGGCCTTATAATCCATGAGAAGAATTTGAATTTTATTCTAAAGATGATGTGGAGGGATTGATAGTTTAAGTAAGGGGCAATTAATTTAAATTTATTTTGTATATGTGTTTAAGTGTATGCATAGGTGTGTGTGTGTGTGTGTGTGTGTGTGTGTGTGTGTGTGTGTGTGTGTGTAGGTGCATTGTGTTTCTGTGCATATGGATGCCAGACAGTGTCAGGTGTCTTTCTCTGATGCTTTCCACCTTATTGGTCATTGAGACAGTGTCTCTCACTGAACCTAGTGCTCAGTAGTTCAGTTAGTCAAGCTAGCCAGTGAGTCCTAAAGATTATCCTGTCTCTGCTTCCTCAGAACTAGGATTGCAGGTGTACACCACTAAGGCCTAGCTGTTCTACATGGGTACTGGGGACCTGAAATCAGGTCCTCATGTTTACATAGCAAGCTTTACCCACTGATCCATCTCTCCATCCCCTTAATTTACATTAGTTAAAAACTTCTTACACTACACAGATAATTGACAAGAGAGGTAATTGTGGAAACACACAGTAGTTAGGAAGCTATTACAAAAATCCAGCCTATAAATGATATTGGCTTACACTGTAATTGATATCAAAGGGTGGCAGTTAGTCAGACTTGATATATGCTGTAGTTCCCTTTGTAGCACAGGTACACGACACCCCACTAAAAGCAGCTAATGGGAGGAAAGTGTTTACTTTGGTTTACAGTTTTGAGGGGATGCTTCACCATGTAAGGGAAAGAATGACAAAGCAGAGCTTGGGGGATCATGTCTGGCCACAGCAAAGTGCAAGAAGCACAAAGAGAGTGAGCTGAGTTCCCTCAAGATGGAGCCTATAACATTCCAAAGTCCATCCCCCAGCAACACACTTCCTTCACCAGGGCTCCATCTCTTAAAATGCCACAAGCTTGGGACCAAGAAGTCCAAAAATATGATGCCAGTGGGGAACTCTCATTCAAACTACCACATTCTTCCTCTGATATATATATATATATATATATATATATATATATATATATGATTCATGATGGGACAATCAATCCAAACCAGAGCAAGCAGCTTTCCTTGGAAGCTGCCCCAGAGTCCTGGCATGTCCAAAGTCTTGGTGTCTCCATTGTTACCCATGGTTCATCTTCTTGGCTCCATTCCATGGCCACTCATGGCCTTTATTCTTGGACCATGACCCTCCACCATATTGTCAAAGGGCCTTCTCCAAAAATCCACATTGAAAATCCAATGACCCTTTCTTTCCCGTATTTGACATATCAGTTAAACCAGTAATGGGTTGGCTAGGGAATTTGTTGATCCAGGGAGGAACAAAGCTAACCCTGAAGAGCAGAACACTCCTTCAGCATTTTTCTTTCAGACACTGTCCTTTCAAAAGAGTCAGTATTGTTCATAGTGATTCAATGAGTAGCAGCTGGCCCAATCTCAATGGTGATAATCCTCAAACAATTGCATTATAACTGGAATTCAGTCTCTAGCCCAAAACTTTCATTTCTTTTGGTGCCTAATTATATTTTCCATATCCTTCTTTGATTTCCCTGCTAAGCACAGTCTATTACTTCTAAATTAAATTTTAATCACATTCTCAAGACATGGGAAGAACATCCAAATTGTCACAAAAACTACTTCTAGCTCATTTTCAACAAATATGTTCTTACCTTTGAAACCTCATGAGTAGAGCCTCCACAGTCCACAGTTCCTTCTGCATTCTGGTCTTTCAAATCCTTACTAGAATTACCATTTTTAGCTGTGCAAAGTGTCTCAGTCCAAAGTTCAAAATCCTTCCATATTCCTCCCCATTCTCAAATCCATTCTCAAAGATTAGAAACTACATAACAATAGCCCCACTCATGGTACCAATTTTCCATTGCATTTACTTTCATGACACTGGGACAAAGCATCCTGATAAAAAGATCTGATAGAAGAAAAGGACTTATTTTGTCATATGGTCTTGAAGGAAAGCTTCACAATGTCAGGGAAGGAGGGCTTCTGGCAACAGGAGTTAGCAGGAAGAAAGTAAGCTGCACTCTGGTAAAGAGGAGATCTCAGTTTATAATACCCTATATCTTGACCCTAATAACACACCTTATTAGCAAGGCTCCACCTCCCAAATCGCCAGTAGTTATGGACCAAGCATTCAAACATGTGAGGCTCTAGAGAACACTTCATTCAAACTACTACAACATATAATTTTGGAAACAAAGTCAACACAGTTTCTTACTTGATTAGATATAGGCTACTTGGTAAACATACATTTATATAGTCTACATGGTTAACATACCTTGACACTAAGAAGTTCCTCAGAAATGTAAACATTATTGTTGAAAAAATGTATGTGGAAAAGCCTAATGTCAAGGCACTTGGGAGATTAAAGGCACTTGCTTTCAAAGAATACTTGCCTGGGTTCAATTCCCCAGTCATTCAAAGCTTAACAGGCACTCATTTACAGTGGTAAGAGACCATGGCATGCATACCCAGCATGAAAATAAATAAATAAATAAATAAATAAATAAATAAATAAATAAATAAATAAATAAGATTGAGACCCTATTGTAGAAGAAGACAATTGAAGATGGAATGAGCAACTATTTTTACTATAAATAAGAGTAGAGAAATTATGTAATAATTTTGCCAATGTTACTGAAATATAATAAAAGTTATTTTCAAATGATTAAGTTTATATATGTACAATTATGGTTTGATAAAAACAAATCACTTTCTAATGCTCATACTTGGCAAATTAACTTTGTTTTTGTACTTATTCATACAATATAAAAGCTTAAATATTTATGTTGATCACTGTTTATATACATTTTAAATCCATCCCACTCTTATTTGATTCTGGGATCACCTCATATGAAACAAATGGATTCTGTCACAGTCTTTTTAACATTGGGGATCTTTATATTTGCAAATAGCCACAATAAAAGAGATTGTGTTTACACATCACTCTATATTCCTTGGCACATCTACCATTCAGAGGAATCATACATTCTCTCCAGTTTTCAGTAGAAGCATAAGTCCTGTGAGGAATATAAACAAGATGTCTAAAAGTTCTGCAAAAATTCCTTGAGGTCAGGTTCATAAGTAAGAAAAAAGTGCAGCTGATGAGAATATAAAACACGTCTCTCTTTTTCTTTTTCTTTTCTTGAGGCATTCATGGAATGGGGATGGAAACCAACTTTTATTGGAATTCAAGTTTCAAATAAACATTGTCGAATTGATACATAATCATTTTTTTCATTCCAAGATGACTAAGGAGTTCTTTGAATCTCAAATATGGTCATGTAAAAATGACTGTGGTAAAAAGTGTTTATGCTATCACATGCCTGTTAACATTAATAGATCAGTCTGGAGTTCTCAGCCATCATCACCATTCTCTGTATTTCCAAGTGCTATTTACAATACAGGAAATAGAATCTGACATAAGGCAAACTCAATACTAAATGCAGTCTTACAAGTTTACCTGGCAATCTTAGTTAAAAAAAATTCTCAGTGTGCCAAAAGCAGAATGGCACTCCATCTCCAAGTACCTCCAAGACCATTATCTATAGTCCCTTAGGACATAAAATGGAGCTCAAATATAGAAAACAGCAAGAACTTAAAATATGGATTTCAGTTATACATTTATGCACACATGCACGTGAACACACACACACACACACACACCGAGAAAGAGAGAGAGAGAGAGAGAGAGAGAGAGAGACAGAGAGAGAGAGGGAGCCATTTAATAGCCAAATATCAACTCTATATAAAGTCCCTCTGGAAAATGTAGTAAACAGATACATAAATTCTGTGTGTTGACATATTTCTTTCCAGAGCTGATAATTTGTACTCATTTTCCCCACATTTCTGCTTTGATAGGTGCACCAATGTTTAATATTTTCTTTTTATTTCTCATCAACATGCATGTCTTATCATATGTCATTGTGCTTTGGCAGCTATAACAAAAGAAAAAGTATGGCAAACAATTAGCTATGGTAAAAAGATAATGAACAAATGCATGATTCATACATTCAACACTCATTCATGCCTGCTGTGATTTGAACATATTGGATTACAATGGTGATTTTCAAAATTATTTGTTAAGGGCTGGAGAGATGGCTCAGCGGTTAGGGCACTTTTCTCCAGTGCCTAGGGCCCCGGTTCAATTCCCCAGGACCCACATAGGCCAGGCCCACAAGGTGGTGGCCCTGGTGCTTGCTCTCTCTCTCTCTCTCTCTCTCTCTCTATCTCTATCTCTCTGCTTGAAATATGAATAAAATATGAATAAAATGAATAAATAAAATATTTTTTAAAAATATTTGTTTAATCTTAAAACATTAAGAAGTTTATTGAAACTATGACTTCTTATGGCATGTATTCATAGCAGGCTTCCTTTGTTATAGATATAAATTCAAGTTCATACTTTGGTACAACTTTCCTACAAGCTTCCTTATACCTACAATAGTAATCTGCTATATATTGAACATGCATATACTTTAAAACATTCAGACACTTAATGTTAAAATTCCAATGTGTGAATATTTTTATGTGCCATCATTGAAAGGTAATTAATTTATGAGGATGAGGTTTGGCTTAGGTTAGTGAATGTCAAGGGAGAAGACTTCTACCTTTTGATCTGCAATGGTTGGAATGAGGAACCTCCTGAATATTTCATTTTCTGTATTGTCAGTCTTCTGCCAAATGTCTATAATTTTTATTTACCCATATTTGGTTTTAAAATAATACAGTTTGAAGATATTATTGCTTCAATCTGAGTCAGGCCCCCTCATTTATACCAATGAATGGCTCTTCACCATTACCTCTTGTTTATATAAGACTACTTATGTCCCCACGAAACATGCCAAAACCTAGAAAAATGATTTCTAGATATATGGCAGTCATATAGCATGGTATGGACTATCTCTAGGAGAACTAGGTACTACTACCTTCTTGGTAATTGGAGCTGTTCTTATAATACACATGATTAATATAAAGCCAGCTAGAAGAAAGAGAAAGAATGCTTAGGCATCCTTTTCTCAATAAATCAAAGTGCTTCATTTCACTGGATTCCTTTCTAGGCCCACAGAAATCTGGGATTGGCTGGAGCTCATTACTCAACCTTTCTTTTTTTTCTGAACACAATTGAAAATAGGTACAAGAGTCATGTAAAATTAAATGTTTGTTTATAGTCTGTCAAGCTAGATTTAAGGAAGTGGTTTGGACTGGTTTCCAAAGTGAAGGTTACATATTACTTCCCCTCAAATCTTGCTCAGGATATACACATCCAGGGAACATTGTACATATAGACAAGACAATTACTCAAGTACCCATTTGGAATACATTTAATGAGCAAGAGCCATAAGAACAAAAGAGAGATTTCTAGTTTTGCCTGCAGAAGGTAGGCCTGAACTCAGCTATCTTTTTGTGATGGATAGAATGTAACTGGCCCTACAGACTCAAGTATTTTTTAAATTAACTTTTCCTCCTAGTCTCCAGCAGACAGAGTGCTGTTGGAGTAGGTGTGTCACTTGGGGATGGATCATGAGTCCAGCCCTAAAGTGTGTGTTTAGACTATGCTCCTGTTTGCTGGTGGCTGCTGTCTCTAGGCTATGGATGTACAATGAAGTTAGCCTGCTACTTTCACCATAATGAAGGTTCCCCTGGAATCTGTAAGCCTGAAACAAGCCCTTTCCTCCCATAAACTGCTTCTGGTTGGACGTTTGTCCAAGCAACAAGAAGGCAACTGCAGGGAAACAAGTGGAGACAGAAGAACAAGTGTCCCGAAAAGAAAGAAAATAAAAAGACACAGATGCATAATGTAACTAGTGACACATTTTCCTAGTTTGACAATCATCAAAGTCACTTTTCTTCCCTAGGAAAGGAAAAGTGAGAATTAAAGGTAAGGCCTTTAATTTTTTCTCAAACTACTTCTTCACGGGAATGAAGCAGAAGCCATTTATGGGATATGGAGATGAGTAGGAGGGCTCACTGTCTTGCAAAGATTATTTTTAATATCCATGATCATGCCACAGTTACTTTCTTCATGCTTTAATTTCCATTTTTTTGTCATGGATATTTCCTATATCATTTTTATTAACTTCCAAATTCAAATGCAATGACTACATAATATCTCAGCATTTAGGAGACTTCTGCTCTACTAGGTAATTCATCTTTACTGATATTTAATTGATTTCTTTTTCTACTCTAGGCAGTACTGAAATGGACATTTTAATGTCTATATTAAGTTATTTTCCTATTATATTTGATTTCCTGAAATTGAGTTCTCAGAAGTAAGGATACTATACCAAAGATCACACATACCAAAATGCAAAATGCCTAGTCTGACACCACTGATAAAGGAGATGTGCCAATTTACCAAAACTATCCTAACAATATGGTCAATAATATTTTCACCACAATTGATAATAAAGCACCCCATTACTATTCCCTTTTTTATTGCAAGAGGGTTTAAATATTTTATATCTGCTTGTTACCAAAAAGCATTACATATAATATTCATCTTCATTCCTCACTTATTTATTGAATATATTAGTATCTCCATTAACATGAAGTTTTTCTCTTTTTCACTGGTATATATTTATTGTACATACTAATGAAATTTCTAAACACAATTTCATAAAAACACATAATGTTCTTTGACAAGATCCATCCATCCTCCCCTGACTTTACTTTCTCTCCCTTTCCCTCCTGTTAGTCCCCTCTGTTCATGTAGACAGCTTTGCTCATTCTTTCATGTTATATATACATACATGATCCTCTGTGTTTCTATAAATTCTAGGATTAACAAATAAGAGAAACCCTGAGATATTTGTCATTTTGTGTTTCCTACATGAGACATGATTTAATTATTGTTTATAGGTGAATAAAATTATAATTTTATTATATATTTGATCTTCTTATCCATTCCTCTCAATATGAGCTTTGGATTATACATTCACACATTGCTATTTTTACTATTACTTTCCTCTCATTTCTTATGTGTGTTATTATATTAGGCATTGTGCATGTTTACAGAGGTCTAATTGTTAGGGAGCTCACATCATCCACTTTTAATTTTAAACTATTGACTGGCTTCAAAGCTAAGAATGTTAGAAATCCCTTGTTCTTATATCTGTGTGAAAATAGAGCTATAGTAAAAAATATTGTTACACATCCAAAAAATTTTACGGAAATAAAATCAGCCTTGATCTAAGCCATAGTTTGTAAATGAATTATTTAAGCTTCAAGTTCATGTTTTTCTTATTCATGCTGAAAAATAATTTTGTTTTGTTTAATCAAGCAACTATGGATCATAGTGGGAATAACTTCTAACACTTTTTTAAGAGCACAAACCTTCTGTTATTCCATTCATATAAAATACCAGTTGACAGATGGTACTTGCCAGAAACTAGGGGGAAAAAGTATTTGAACAGATATTTATAAATTTAAAAATCTCTGAAGAGAAGTACCTGCTTGCCTATTTGCTTGGGCATTTAAGAGATACTAAGTTAAGGGGCAGAATAAGAAAATGGTAAGGAGATAAAGAAAAAGGGATTTTTTTTCCTAAACCTGGTTCCAATTTTGACTATTTCATCAGCTATTTGCCCTTTCTGGGTCTAAATTTTCTGGTAATTTTAATAAGGGAACTGGGCAGGATAATTTATTTATTCAATCCCTTTTGGTACCAGAATTCTAATTTTTCATTAATTCATTCATTCATTCACTCAATATACTTGTCTTGAGTCCATAACACATGTCACATATTGCTATGGCTAGACATGTACATTAAATACAAAATCGTCTCAATCTTCATTGATCTTTTGTAGGGAAAGAACAGAAATAAATTAATTATGTGACTCATTGTACAATACAGGGGAGGGGTGTCAAAGGGAAGACTTCTGTATGAAGTGATATGAAACTGAATTTATAGAATAAATAGGACATAAGAAAGGGGAAGTGTGGGTAGACTATGACATGAATGCAGAGGTGTCAGCAGGAACAAAGACTGAGTAGCATAAAACAGCAGGAAGCATACAGGGAACAATTTAATGTGCTGGAGTGTTAAATCTGATGTTCACATTTTACACAAACTTTTCCCTTTTGTCAGTGAAGAAACCTTAGATTAGGAAAGCTAAGGGACTTGGCCTGGTCACAGACATAGCTAGAAGATGAGATCCCAGATTCTCAGGCTCCCAGGCCATTAAACGTTTCTTTCCATCTACTGACCTTTGTGATAACGTTGTCTGTTGTACTCTCACTGCTAGATGAGGGTATAGATTCAATGTGGGGCGAATCTCTGGGATGAGAACTCCCATGCCAGCAGCTCAAAAGTCTTGGGTTATTATCCAAGTTAACAAAGAGTTGAGAATGCACAGGACAGTACATGGAGGAAAATCAAAGCATGAAAACACCCAAGCACAAAGAAATTCTTCTCTTCCCCAGGCAGCCTGGGAAGAGAAAGTGGAGACTGAGAAGATTCCTACTTACACAGGGAAGGAAAGAAGAAGCTAAGGGGCTAACTGGTGAAGTAGAAGCAAGGAAGGGGCTCCCTGTGGCTCAGGTCCAATAAAATAAATAAGGCATCTGTCATAGCCACACGTCGCTGGGATGAATTTTCAAACCAGGCACAATTTGGGAGAGGAAACTATTTATTTAAATTACAGTTTGAGGGGAAGTTCCATAACAGCAAAAGAGGCTGGCCCTCTTTCACAGGTCCAAGCAGAGAGAGAAACCCATCACCAACACCATATACACAGAACAGCAAACAGGCAGGAAGGACAAGGAGAGAATTTCTTCTCCTTTATATAGCCTTAGGATGGGTTCTCCAAACCCTTCCTCAGACTTAATGGCCTCCTGAGTACCTGGAATTTCCTTCCTGCACTGCCCACACAGGAAAGGATGTTTACTTCTAGCTCCTTTGAGCTTCCTTACATCCTGCCCCCTACTGAGAGGCTGCCATCCTGTGAACATCCTCAGAGACCCACCCAAGATTACTTGATCTGGGTCCGTGGGTTACTTAGGGGGTCTCGATGGCATGGACCAAAAAGAAAGTAAAGAAAAAAGAATGCCAGCCCTCAAGAGTGTGGAGGCCAGACCCCAGATACCCTCCTGGGGCCGATGTCCCTTGTGTGAAGGGAGACTCACATTCCCTGCGTATTCCAGAGATCCAGCTGCTCAGACTGTAGAAGGCGGATGCCAGCTGCGGTTTGCTGGGCATCTGTCTGTCTTCTTTGGGGATCCGTCATCCACGTTGGGTCACCAGTTCTGGGTCCGTGGGTTACTTAGGGGGTTGCAGCGCGCATCAACTCCCCGTTCACCCACGGGAGCTGGGTGAACAGAGGCTTGGAATAGCCGTGAGCTGAACGAGAGATGAGACCCTCGGGAGAACGCGGCAGTGGGCAGATCTCAAAACTTTATTTTCACATCCCAGCCTTATATCCAATCTAGGGATGCACTGTACCGCCCTATCTCCTACACAAAGGGGGCTCAGCAAACAGGAACACAGCCACGAAAACTCAGGCAGCAGGAGCAAAACCCATTAGCACTTGTAAACAGGATTTAGGGCCTTCAGCCATCCCCCCTGCCTCCTGGGGGCACAGGTGTGTTAGGAACAAAGGCAAGGGCTACCATGCTCCCATCTGGATGCATATTAAAGCTTAGCTCTCGGATATGCAGCCAGGCTGGGTCTGTGAGAGAATGGTGATGTTAGCAGAGGAAATAAAACCTTATTGTTATTTGCAGTTAGAATAAGTTAGGCTTTGATCTGCTTCTTATCTTGTGGCCTGCCTAGGGGCTTTGGAGTTTTCAGGATTGCTAAGATTTACAGGGGCCCTCGGAATTTGCCTCAACTTCCTTCAGAAGGAGACTGTCCCAGAAGCCTGCCAGACTCAGCAAAACCCTACTTCCTCCATGCCTCATTAGCAGAGTACTACAACTTGAAAGGTTGACAATAAAATTTAACCATCACAACATCTAATTAGAATGAGCCACATCACCAGACTTTGGTGTATAAGAGAGCAACCTAATTGGTTGGTGGGTTCCAGGGTCTGATTCAGTAAGGGTCAGCCTACAGCTGCTAAGCCTGGGAAAAATTGAGAAAGAAGCAGGAAGCTGATGCTGGAGTTGTTGCTTGCAGCCATCTGGGATGATATAGAATCTCTAATGTGAGTTGTAGTCTTGCCAGAGTAGTCAAGGTAGCATTCCTGTTTCTATGGGTCAGTTCCTAGGTAACTACCTGCCAGGAAAAATACTATGTTGCTCTTATCCATAAAAACACAGCACCAGAAAATTTCTGTTAACACAGTAATCCACAAGCAAAAGTCATATTAATGCTAGAAATAATACTGATAATAGGAAAAACACAATGAATCCTTTTATGCTATCATTGGAGCAAGGTAGGAATTAGATAACATTCTTGGCAACCAGAAATGGAAAAATAAAGGCTTAGAAACAAAGTGGAATTGAGTTGTTATATTAAGGTTTCCAGAGAAGACCTGAAAGATAATGAAGGATAATCTGCTTTATTCAAACTTTACTGATTTAAATGATTATTGCATTTAAAATAACTTCATAGAAATATCTCTAATAATATTTGACCAAATGTCTAGGTACTATAGACTACCCAAGATGACATTTAAAATTAACTATTACTTTTACTATGGGATCCATTTTTAAGGGTTCAACCATGTTCTGACAAAAATACTTTTTAAAATAAATATATGTATTGTTTGATAAAATAAATTTATCTCTTTATGTGCATGTGCAAGTATGCCACATTGTACATGTGGAGGTCAGACGACAACTTTGCAATGTTTGTGCTCCACCATCTTTGAGGCAGGGTCTTTTGTCACTGCCAATGAACTTACAGACTGCAAACCGTCAGACTATCTGGCATGCCAATTCTACTGGCTCCACCTCCTATGGTGGTAGGTGCCTTGGGACCACAGACGCATGTGCCATTTGGCATCTGGCTTTATTTGCATGCTGAAAATCTGAAACAGGTTTGCATGCAAACAGCTGTAACCACTGAACCATTCCCCAGCCTCAAAAA
>PVHP010032986.1:0-19962 GCA_004024765.1 Zapus hudsonius | reverse complement strand
AGAGAGAGAGAGAGAGAGAGAGAGAGAGAGAGAGAGAGAGAGAGAGAGAGCCGAAAGAGAGAATGAGTGCCCAGGACTTCTAGCCACTGCAAACGAACCCCAGATGCATGTACCACTTTGTGCATCTGGGTTTACCAGGGCACTGGGGGATCAAACCTGGATTTTTAGGCTTTTCAGGCAAGTGTCTTAACCATTGGGCAATCTCTCCTGCCCCATAGATACATCCATAAACTAGATTAATTACTAAATCTGATCTATAGGCAAACACATCCAAAGCAGAAGACCACGGTCTCCCATCATTTCATTCAAGCTCCCTTCTACATGTCAGGGGGAAAAAAGCACAGTTAAGCGATTTTCAGAAAGGAAACCATGTATATTAAGCAATAACAGACATTCCAACTGTCTATAGAGGCTTTGAATACCAAGCTTTCCTGAATGCACAAAGCAGACAGGCACTGTGAAAACTCTTGCTAGCTCAGAGAATTTCATTCTAATTACTATGCCCTGGAAAAAAAAATGACAATTATCTTATGAAGTGATCTACTGTGTATCAAGCTTACTTAGAAAGATCCCAGTTTATCAAAATATAAAATGTTCTCCAGATATTACTCTCAATTATCTACTCATTAAAATGCTATACCTCTTTTAAAAACCAGAGCAGAGATGCACAATCTGCTAGGGGCTTGTGCTGTTGTTTTCGTCAGCTATCTGAGTCCATCAAATGAGACAGAGCAAATCAGAAAGAGAGAAACTGCAAGAACTCAGAGCACATTTCACAATGACTCAAAGGCCAGAAAATGGGGCTGGAGAAATAGCTCAGTGGTTAAGGCATTTGCCCGCAAAGCCTAACAACCCAGGACCCACGTAAAGCCAGATGCACAAAATGGCCCATGCATCTGGAGTTTGTTTGCATCGCTGGACGTCCTAGCATAACCATTCTCTGTCTCTCTCTTTCCCCGTGTAAAAATAAATAATAGCCAGATATAAAAACATGGGCCTTTCAAAAAGTAGGATTTCAGGGTCTGGAGAGATGGCTCAACAGTTAAGGCACTTGCCTGTAGAGAAGAAGGACATGAGTTCAATTCCCCAGTACCCATATAAACCCAGATACACAAGGTGGCACATGCATCTGGAGTTTATTTGCAATGACTGTAGGCCCTGCATGGCATACCCATTCTCTCTCTCTCTCTCTCTCTCTCTCTCTCTCTCTCTCTCTCTCTTTCTCACAAATGAATAATTTTTAAAAGACTATGCTTTTAAAAAAACAAAAAGAGAGACAAAGAAAAAAGAGGATTTCCTATTAATAAGTTAAGCAACAAGAATTTAAGTGTGATTTTCTTCTCTACACTTCTTCAGGAACTGAGCTTTACAAAGACAATCTCTTTACTCTCAGTAAGTTGTCTCTTGAATTAACCTGTGTATTGGAACTTTCTGTCTTAATGAAAATATTTTCTATCTTTTGTGCCAAATATGGTAGACAAGAGTCACATGCGGGAATTTAAAGTTAATTAACGCTAAATGAGATGAGAAACTCAGTTCTTTGGTAACACTAGCCAGACTTCAAGCGCTGATAGCCAGACGTGGTAGCCAGACTTCAAGCGCTGATAGCCAGATGTGGCATTTAAAGAGTGAAAAGTGAAAAGTGATAACTACTGAGAAGGGAAAGTTCTGTCCTTTGGGGAGGAAGGCGCTGGAAGAGTTTCCACTCTCTACTAAATAACCTCACACTCATTATGCAAGCTACCCTAATTTAAATCAGTAGGCCAAAATAAAGTAAAATAAAAAAAATAACAAAGCAAGGCGTTGAAGTAGGAAGAAGAAGGGTTTTATTGGGAGGGAAACCAGAAGTATGATGGGGGCAGTGAAATCAAAGTACCTTGTACACGTGTATGAAATAGTCAAGAAAATTTAAATGAAATTGATCATCATTTGAGAAAATTAAAATGTTAGTTGCTCAGGAATTCTGATTCCATTTCTGATCCTAGCAGCCATTCCTGGAACTCGTGAGGACTCTGGCAGGCAGCGCAGGTTCAGAGTATGTCTCCCAACCGAGAGCATCCGCTGAGCAGCGCTGCTCCAGAAAATGTCCAAAGAGGAGCAAAGCATGATGTCCTTGGTTTTAAGAAATGTTAACTGCTTGAGCTTCTTTAAATGAAACCCTAGCCAACATGAAAAGACAAACTAATGGATTTGAGAGTCTTACCCTCCGAAAGTAAAATGCATAGAACTAATAGCATACCTATAGCCAGATGATGGCCTGGTCGTCTTAAATGGTCTGTCAATACACACACACACACACACACACACACACACACACACACACACACACACACACACACATATTTGTGTGTATGTATATATATATACATATATATATGTATGAAATGATTATAACACTGTTGGATGGCATCTTCTTCAACTGAAGGCAGTGTGAGGCACAAAAGTTCCACTTGAGAAAGTTTCCACGAAATGAAATTAAATCCATTGAATTCTTGACTTTGTAGCCAAAGACAATCGCTGTGAGTTGAAAGAACAGACTCTCAGGGGAACAAAAAAGTAAAACATAATATAGCAGAAATACCACTGAGGTGAATTATTTTGCTCCCGCAGAACTCAGCTGAGATTTATTCCTTCTCCTTGGCAATTCATAACAAGGGAAGCTGAGTGTGGGCCTGTATCCATGGGACCATTTAAGCTGATGCATGAGAAGACCAGGGTGTCTTTCACCTCCGTCTAACTGTGGGCCTTTTCATGTTCTCATTAAGGACTAATATTCTTGGTGATTTGAAACTCATCATAAATATTTCAGTGGTATTACTTCTAAGATGAAATCTTCCCTGCCCTTCATTCTTGAGAGAGCCTCAATCCATTTGTACCTGTTTCCAAGGAGGAGCAAACCATGATACCCCTCTGTATCCACATTGATGTTACTCCATCAAAATGGAGCATATTCATCATGCTTTAATGAAACTGTTTACACACTTGGACCAAGGATATGTTTGGTGATGGGTGGCAGTGTTTTTGTTTTTGTTTTCATACCATCTAAAAACTTTGTTCTCTGACACCTTGGACCTAGAAAACACACAAGTTAACATGATTTCAGAAATTAGCTTCCTCATCCATGAAATAATTTTAATGACTCATGAGGACAGTCATGGTTTCAGATGGAGAGAACCTCACCAAATAATGTTATTTACCTGAGGTTGACAGGCTATATAGCTGCCTTTAGAGTGATACAGGGTAGATCTAACCGAGCATCATGGGTGATCTCTGGTCTCATCATGGAGTTTGGCCAGTTCCTGTTTTGCTTCCTGTTCCAAATGGCTGACATAAGTCTTCCATTTTCTTGGTTCCCACTCCTTTCCCTAGTGGTTTTGTTCAGTTGTTCTCAAGAGGACAAGTTGTGACAACACCCTGAGCCTGACCCCAAATCCCTGTCTGGCTCAGTGGTTTCTTTTCCTCTCTGCCTGTGCCCAACATCACAGAGCCACATACTATGAATACTCACCAGAGAGTTAGCACCACTCCAAAACAGAGATGATCCGATCTCAGCATTTTGTTATAGAAAGAGAAAATAGATTTATAGAAATTCCAAAAGACTGAAGAGAGAAACTCACACTGTGAACAAGGACTCAGACCACCTGCAAGTCACTGAGAAGGCTGAAAATTTTATGAACATCTTCTCAGGTAACAACCCAACATCTCAGGACGCTGCATGGTTGCTGGCACCTCTTGTTCACCCTCATGTTCTTTAAGCCTAGACAACATCCTCCAGCCTCATCACTTTGTGAAAACATTTATCACATAGATACCTATAGACATCCTCCCAAACAGCACATCCAAATTATCTTCTTACCTTTCATTCTTCTCAGTCTTTGCGTGAAAATAATGATTTCAGAAGAATAATAACCCTCCCACCCAATAATACCCAAGCATTAACCCTAGGGTCTCTGAACTGATTGTGTCACCTAACAAATGGGACACAGAGATAAAGGGCATGGATAGTGAATAAGGGAGAGTCTCAGAATTATCAAAGGGGGCTACGACCTAATCACATGGGTCCTTTAAAGCCAAAAGCCAGACACGTTTATGGAAGAAAGGCGACTTAAAGGGATAAACAACTTGAGCTGATAATTGCTGGCTTTAAAGAGAAGAAGCTGTGTATCTTCATGCTGGCAGCCTCTAGAATCTGAGGAAAGCCTGCTGGTGACACCCAGAAAGGCAGGTGGATCTCAGTGAGATGACCACAAGGAAGGAAATTCCTCCAACAGCTCCGAGGAGCAAGAAAACAGATTCTCCCCATGAGACATTCCAAAAGGAATGCAGACTATGACAACTTGAATTCACTTATTAAAGATAGAATATTCTTTCTTTGAGCTACAAAGCTCATGATACATTTGAAGCCACAGAAATCTCTTTCTAATTCCTTGGCTTTGATAATGATGTTTCATGGATTCACCCTCTTCTCCTGAATTATTCTTCCCTTGGTCTTATTTACTGTCATTCTCCCCATGTAGAGGTAATTCTTAAATTTCTCTTTCTCATCACTGTTTTCCTACTCAAACACCACTTCTACCCAGAGGGCGTCTCTTGCCTCTCACCTCTCTCCTGAGTGTCATCAACACCGCATAAACCGCTTATCCAAAATCTTCAGTATGCCCCAAATTGAACTGATTCTCTGGAAGAACAGAGTTGACAGAATGAATATGTAGACAGCTAACAGGAGCAGGATAACCCAACAGTCTTCTGCACTCCAGAGAGGCCGATGGGTCCCATCTGTGCTGAAGCCTAGAAGATTCCTGGAGTCATTGGTCTTCGATATCACTGAAATCCAAAGAAGCTGGAGAGATAGGATACATCTGTGGAGAGATAGAATACACACTCACCAGCCAGAAACCAGAAACGAGGGTTAGTAGGCAAGCAGCACTGTCTTTTCCTTGGAACTTTTTATACCTGGGCTTCCATCAGAAGCTGTCACCCACTCTAGGGAAGGTATCCTCAGTGAACTCTTTCTGGAAATGCCTTCTCAGACTCACCCATGGGAATGTTCATTGGTTCCACATCTAATCAAGTTGACAAGACTAACCATGGCACTATCCTTTCCTCAAAAGGTGCTTTTGTTGTGTTAATATATGTAATTTTAAGCCAATAAAAAAGTAAAAAAAAAAAAAAACTAAGGTACTTCCCATTCAAATCTAAAAAAAATAAAATTGGGCTGGAGAGATGGTTAAGGCATCAGTGGTTAAGGCACTTGCCTCCAATGCCTAAGGCCCCGGATTCAATTCCCCAGGACCCACATAAGCCAGACTCTCTCTCTCTCTCTCTCTCTCTCTCTCTCTCTCTCTCTCTCTCTCTCTCTCTCTCTGCTTGAAAATGAATAAATAAAATATTTTTAAAAGATGGTCCTCGGCACAAGTGCCTGTCTTTCCTTTCAAAAAAATAAAAATAAAAATGAAATAAAAAAAATAAAATTTAAATAAGGTGCTTCCTCTCTGCTTCCACACTCATGTTGAACTTCTCTCAGATACAGGCGGAAAAACTGCAAATCCTCTTCACTGTTCCCTGAGAGGAAGTACCACCTCTCCAGTCATTCCCCAGTCCCATGTCTTTCTCTGTGTATCTTCACTTCTGGCTTTCCTTACCAACCAGGTTTGAGCCATTAAAAGAGAAATTAATTGTCTAATACAGAGGGACTTAAAATACAGAAATTTCACCTGTAAGAATTATGGGAAAACCCAGTAAGCTAAACAAAGGATAGTGCGAAGCTTCTATGCTTCTATCTTGGTATCTTGGAGAAACTGAAATGTAAGCAGAAGATGAGAAAAGCTGGAGACACTTCTGCTGCTAGAAATGTCACCTGGGGCATAAAAGTGACAGATAATTACCTGCCTGCTTCTACCTTCCTTCCTTTCTTCCACCCTTCCACAGGTGTATTTCCTTGGTCACATCAGCAGGGAGCCAGCTTACAACTGATACAGAGTCCTGGAAACAGAGTTATACTAATCAGCTCTCTTCTCATAAAGAGAGAGAGAGAGAGAGAGAGAGAGAGAGAGAGAGAGAGAGAGAGAATAGATCTAAAAGCACCTAAGTGGTAGACTGACATACCCTAGTCTCATACCTCATTTTTATGGTGATTCTCTGTAATGTTTATCTTTTATTTAGCCCCCCAGTTTAGTGTGTCTCTCTATACAGTCTTATAACAACTGCCAAGTTAGTCTTCCCAAATTACTAATATGATTATGTCATTTTCCTTTCCAAATTTTTTGACAGTTCTCTATAACTCGTTGAAAATAAAAAAGTCCTGATCCCATAGCATGGTGCAGTAAATGGTTGTTATGGTGAACAGACCTCTCGTAGTATTCCTGTCCTGCGTCGTCTCCTCCTGCACAGACTCTTGGCTTGACAAATGAGACACTAGCAAGTACTATGCTAGCAAGAACTCAATATGCATTTGAACAGATAGGCTTGTCTTACTTACTTGCTTGTTCCTGAAGATTCAACCAGTATGAAATATAAAATCCACCTAGAAAGTTTCATGTTGAGAGAGCAAAAAAGAGACAGAAACCTTCCAACCTCCCACTCCCATTACACATCACATATGTGAGGGGAACCAATTTGGACATGCCCAGTCTGACCATAGCTCCATGAGGGATCCCAAGTAAGAGGTGAAGAAATGCCCAGCTGAGCCCCAACCACAGCCAAGAAAACCGTTGTTTTCTTAAGCCTCTAACTTATGGGTTGGTTTGGAACATAATGAAAAATAAAAATGCTCTAGCTTCTCCAATAATTATATAAGGTATAATTCCTATAAAAAGTCATTATTCCATCATATGCATAGTAGTTCTTCTTCAGACCCCAATTGTTACACCTGCAACTGGACTCTTAGCTTGCTTTTCAGTCTTTATCTGACTATTGTCCTCTACTAACATTCTTTCAGCCAATCAAATCCTAGAGTCTCACATCTGCCCTCCCCCACCCCAGCATCAAATTCCTAGATCACGTCTTCCTTATCCAGAGTGTTGTCATCCCTAGGCTAGTACACATAAACACAGATTCAATAGTGCGGTAGTTTGAATGTGAGTGTCCCCCAATAGATTCAAGAGTTTATATTAACGTTTTTCTCCAGCTTCCTGGCTGGAGGGGGTGTCACGTTGGCCTGGGATCCAGCCCTAAGATGTGTCTGGAATGGATCTGGAATTCCAGCTATACATATGTAAAGAGCAGTCTGAGCTCAAGTCTGGTGTTCCTGTGGTTTACCTGTTTGAGTGTGCTTGTTTGTTTTTGGAGTTATTGGTGATGGGTTTCTCTCTCTGCTTGAACCTGTGAATGGGGCCCAGCCTCTTTCACCATTATGGAACTTCCCCTGGATCTGTAGCTTCACTAAATCCTTTCCTCCCATAACTATGCCTGGTTTGGAGATTCATCCCAGCGGTGTGTGGCTGACTATGACACATAGTATCTCCTCCAGGCAATATTATTAGATCTCCATATTGTATAATTTCTCCTCTAAGACATACATATTTCATGTTTGTATATAACACTATTGTACACCTGTTAATTAGATCCTTTAGGAACTGGTAGCTCCATATTTAGGGACCAGGTAATCTTGAGTACTCAGAAGGAGAAAGAAAATAACTAATGCAAGTTTACTAACAACATGAAAACTTTGCTGGACACAGAAGAGCAGTTCATACAATTCTTGTAAATGGAATGATATATTTACATAGTACGTCATATGAACTTTCTTAAACACTGTGTAGCTCCCAATGTGGTTAAAAACAGTTATTTTCACAACTGCCCCTTCTTTTTCTAAATTCCTTTTCTCCTTCTTTAAGTATTGCTTTCATCCTCAAGGCTCTACTTACTTTTTCTTGTCCCAAGGTAGGCTGTGTGCTGCCCAAATTCACATGCCTAAGTCTACAGAGATATAGAAGTCACCACAATATCAATGTGACCTCTTCATTTCCATGGGTATTTCTCTCTATGCTTAAAACCAACAAAATGCTGTATTTCCAGAGCCCTAATCCTACAAGAATCAAGTTTAATTTAATCATTTAAAACAATAAAAACAGGACTGGAGAGATGGTTCAGTGGTTAAGGTGCTTGCCTCCGGGTCCTAAGGACCCAGGTTCAATTTCCCAGTAGCCACATAAGCCAGATGCACAAGGGTTGTTTGCAGTGCCTGGAGACTCTGGTGTGCCTTATGTATCTCTCTGCTTGCAAGTACATAAATAAAATATTAAATAAATAAAAACCAACAAGTTCTTTGCTAGTACAAACGATCTCTGGGATCATTGCAAATACATGGCAATAGTCAATAAAGACCGAGAAAGGTGTTGAGTCATAATGGTTTCAAATGAAAAAAAAAAACTTCATGAAAAATTCAAAACCAGAGCCTGACAATTGATTGGTAATCTACAACCTGACAATTTCTAAGAGTGCCTTGTGGAAGAATTTACCTATCAGACCGCCTTCTTATTCTCATTTTTATTCTTCCTTTTATGAAAAAAATGGGGCATGTGCAGCGTTCTAAATTACAAACTAGCTTCATGCTCTATGTAGTCTGACGAATACAAGAAGGAGGACTTTCGGCTGAGTTTGAATCCCAATTCTACAAGACATTTGCTGCATAAGTTACTTCAAATGGCTCGCCTTCCAAGTTCACTCACCTGTAAACAGGGCTACCAACCCTCACCGTACAAGGGTGTTGTGTTGTGAGAGCTGCATGTGTTAAGACTTCGAAGTCCCACAGCCTGGAACACCACAGGTGTTCAGATCCTAAAGAGATGTCAAAGCTTGGATTCATAACATATTTTTTTAAAAAATATTTTATTTTTATTTATTAGCAAACAGAGATAATGATGCACCAGGGCCTCCAGCCACTGCAGAGGAACTCCAGATGCATTTGCCACTTTGTGCATCTGGATTTACTTGAGTATTGGAGAATTGAACTCAGGTCATTGGGTTTTGAAATGCTTTACCTGCTGAGCCATCTCTCCAGCCAGTGGTAACATATCTTTCCCTCTCAGCAGTACTCAGACAGGACCGACCTTACCACTGTGAACATCCTCCACTGGCTCTTATACAGAGCAGCTGGGGCATCATTTCTGCATCTACTTCCTTTGGCTAAGTCCTTCCATTTTTCTACTGTCTAATGATAAAACACCATCACTGAAGTTTCGAGACCATTAGTTCCCTTCAGACTTAAACCCTCACAGTAAGGCATTCTCAGGCTGGCAGGGAAGTGTCAAGCTCCTTCTCATGGTTTTCTCTGTTCTTGGAACTGAGAGGAACGTGTACATCTCAGACTTGATAGTTCTCCATGAATGACTCATCTACGAACATAGGACATGGATGTATGAGACCAGAAAAAATCCAGACACAATTCCTGGTATTTTATACTCTCTGGTGCTTTCACACCAAACACTACCTCCATCAAAACTCCCTGTGCCTCTGAAGTAGGCAGGAGGGGGACTCATCTCAAGGCTGAGGGAACAGAGGCTCAGACAGGCTAAGCAATTAAAAAAGCCACATAAATTGCAACTGAACCCAGGCTAAGCCCTGGGTCCCGGGGGCTTTCTCTGTGGATAGTCACCCTCTTGGCATCACCTTCCACACACCCCATGTAAGAGATTATGGGGGCGCTGGAGAGATTTCTAAGTGGTTAAGGTGCTTGCCTACAAAGCTGATGCCTTGGGTTTGATTCCCCAGTACGCACATAAAACCAGATGCACAAAGTGGCTCATGCATCTGGAGCTTATTTTTGTTTTCAGTGGCTGGAGTCCCTGGTGCGCTCTCTCTCTCTCTCTCTCTCTCTCTCTCTCTCTCTCTCTCTCTCTCTCTCTCTCTCTCTCTCTCTCCTCTCTATTTCTCTCTGCTTGCAAATAAATAAATGAAAATATTTTTTTAAAGAGAGATTATGGGACCATTCACTCTCCGAAGCATTTACTGAGCACCTGCTGCATGCATGCATCTCTGCCGGGTGCTGTGTGGGTTACAGAGAAGGCTACTTGGTGCCTGTGCAGCACCCTGGAAAGGAACAGGAGGGTCTTCCCACTCTTTCCCACTCAGGAAGCACAAAGCTCTGGAGTGAGCCTTTGAAGGCTGGCAGAGGGGCAGGTAGTGAGCTATTACCAGAAACTAGGATCTTCCAGAAACGTAACTAAATTTCCTTATATTTCAATTCAATTTCTCTCAACACAAGGACAGCAAGCTGCTTTCTATAAGCCTGTTATACAATGAATAATTTTGTGTAAATTTGAGCCATGGAGTGCCCTGGTACGTGATTAAACATAATTTCTCCTGGATCAGATGAACATTAGGTACAGTTCAGCTCAGATTGGAATTTATAGTATTGTCTCTCTTCCTCCTCCTCCTTCTCCTCTTCCTCCTCAGACCTTTGCTCTCAGACTGGAGTGGTCCTAACAGCACTCCTAGGTCTCCAGCTTGCTGTCTGCAGATCTGAGACTTCTTAGCCTTGGGGAAAGAATGACTGAACTCACAGTTGTACCTGTTGCAAACTCTGTAATCCAGGGGGGAAATATTCAGTTTCTGGATTATCTTTTTTTCCTCAATATGCATAGTTGTAAGCAGAAATTTGTCCCCATCTTTTCCTTCAAGTGCGGCTTCCACAAATATGTTATGTAATAAAGAAAGAGGGAACTTAGTCTGTATATAGTCAAGGTTATTAATAAATTGACTTTAAACCAGGATGATTCTTGTGGATTATCTGAGTGAAACTAATTCAATTCCCTCAACCTTTAGCCTAGAAATCTTTCACAGTTAATAGCAGAAAAAAAAGGAAGTCAGAAGTTCCCAGGCAAAATAAGAATTTGGTATGCCATTGTTGGCTTGAAACAGAGAGGAAATGGTAACCTCAGTCCTATACTCATGGGCACCTGAATTCTGCAACAACTTGAATCACCTTGAAAGTGAAATGCCTCCCCCACCCCAGGGCTCACCAGGGTCTCAACACTTTCCCTATTAATCTTTGAACAGAAAAATCTAGTTGGATTCCTCCAAGCCCAGACTTTGACCTACAGAACTTTGGGATCCTAAGGTGTGTTTTAAAACCAACAGATTTCTAGTGATAAGTAATGGAACAATCAAAACAGAAAACAGGCTGAATAAAACTGAATTTCTAGATTTTTCCTAACGTTGGTCTGGTTTATACTCGTTTTTGACTTTTTTCCTATTGCCATAACAAAATAACTAATCTGGGAAATGTATGAAGCAAAGAGGTTTTTTTAGCCCTCAATTGTTGAAGCCGTAAGTTCAGGATCAGTTGACCCCAAAAGTCTGGCCTCTGCTGAGGGCTTAATACCAGTGATGTCACAATCCTAGAAAAGAGATCACATGGGGAGACCAGAGGGCAGAGGGATTCAAGAGCCGAGCTGTTTTCAGTAAAACTTTGCCATTGTGAGAACTAACTCAACAACAATGTTAGTTCCTTCTGAGGTTGGTGCCCGCAATGAACAGCCACCTCCCCTAGATCCCATGGCTTCTAGGTTCCATTACCTCAGCGATGGCACAGTGAAACCAACCTTCTATGACATGAACCTTTCAGGGACACGCTCATACTTTCTACTGACCACCACTTATTCCTAAAAAACTCATCAATTTTGAATAAATTTATGTGTGTAATGTTATAATGAATCATTTCAGAATGATTCTTTAAGTAAGTTTCTCTTGTTGAGAAAATAACTAAGTGAGGGACTCTGTGTGAATAGACTTTCGATCAAAGATGGCTGCCCTCGTTATCCATAAGGAAAGTTGAGAAGAACAAAAAAAAAAAAATGTAAGTTACAAGTAAGCTGTGGAGACAGTTCTACAGCCTTCCAAAAAGGAGGCAAGGTGTGGGGGGGGGGCTGGAGAGATGGCTCAGCGGTTAAGGCACTTGGCTCCAGTGCCTGAGGCCCCCGGTTCAATTCTCTCTCTCTCTCTCTCTCTCTCTCTCTCTCTCTCTCTCTCTCTCATCTCTGATTGAAAATAAAATATTTTTTTAAAAAAGGAGGCAAGGGGAGCTGCTGTTTTTGCTGCAAAGAAAAATGATCACAGTCAACTGCAATCAAGAAGTTTTTGGTCTTTGAACTTCTCATCATGGTTTCTGTCTTCCAAGTCTGATATTGTCAATCAATCAATCAAATCAGTTCAGATCAAACACCTCACAGTAGTGGAGAACACTAAAATATCAAAGATGGCTGGGACCCTCAGAGCCCATGAAACCAGCAGAGTTCAGTTTTAGAGATCAGAGCTCCCTTGGCTATTTTAAATAAAGTGAAATAATTACCCTGTATACTAGCTGAAATAAATAAATGAATAAAGTCCCTCCAAATGCATGTCTAGCCAGCTAGTGAGAGTTTATTTAGAAATAATGTCATTGCAGATACCATTAAAGTTTGAAAAAGAGTCACAAGGATTAAGGTGGACCTTAAATCCAAAGACTGGACTCCTCCTCAGAGGTCCGTGTGAAGCCAGAGACACACATGGGGAGGGAGCCCTATGGCTGCAAGGCAACGAGATGTCACATCAAGCCAGGGAGTATCAGAGATTATTAGAACAAAGGCTCAGAAGAGGCAGGGACAGTCTGACCCGAGCTTCCCAAGGGAGCATGGCCCTAATGACACATTGATTTTGAACTTCCCATCTCCAGAAGTGTGAGAGGAGAAATTCCTCTTGCTTTAGCCACACAGTTTGCAGGTGTTTTTTATGGCAGGTATATTCACCAAACATACCTCATGTTCAATGGCTCCGACAATTACTTTGTGTGAAGCTTCTGGATTCATGACCATAGACTCAAATCCTGGTGTTAATCCCAAAGCCACACTGGGGAAGCAATTAGCCAACAAAGCTGCTGTTCCTGACCCACACAGTCAGTCACCAGAAATGTGCCAGTACATCTGCCAGGTCTAGAATGACATCACTCAGTCTTTTACAACAGGACAGTGGTTTAAAAGGGTCCTCATGACCTGCTTTTCTGACTGTTTAAATCTGTTCCTGATTCAATTCCCTGGAGTGTGTGGTCAGCATGGTTGGAAACTCCTGGCTCTATCCTCAGAAGCACTGTCCCTCTCAGAAAGGTTATTCTGTCACAAGGAGCATCAGATTAGCAGGACTGGATCACAAAGCTTAATGATGAAGGTGGCTGGATATACAAGCTCGCCAGCCTGCACGTACAGCCACAAGGGCAGGACCAGAGTCAGGATACACACTTTGGTCTGAACTCATCATCCAGAATCAAATGCGAGGAATCTTTGGGTGATAAGAGTTACATGGACTAGAATTTATAATGACACATTGTTGCAGTCAGCTTTCTAGTTGCTGCGCAGAAAGAACCCAAACAAAAGTGGCTTGTAGGAGGAATGGATTTATTAGGCTTACGGACTCGAGGGGAGACTCCATCCTGGCAGGGAAAACGATGGCATGAGCAGAGGGCTGGACATCACCTCCGCCACAGCACTGCAAACAGCGGCAGGAAGGTGTGCCAAACACTGGCAAGGGGAAGCTGGCTTATAACCCCATAAGCCCGCCCCAACAACACAGCTCTAGTGAGGTTCTAATTCCCGAATTGCCATCAGCTGAGGATCGATCTATCAGAACACAAACAAATGAATATGAATATTTGTTTGTGGGGGACACCTGTATCAAACCATGACACACATCCTGTGTTATTTTATTCATATTCTTAACAATCTCTAAAGTCACCTACGGTTGTCCTTGTTTATATTTTTGGCAACTGAAGTTTAATGAAATTTTGAGACCTGTTGATGCCTAACAATAACTTATTTAATATTCAGTGGAATTTATTGGATACAAGAAAACCCATCTCTAAAACATGCTGCTGAAAATCTACTGTGATCATTTTAAACTTTGGCAATACGAATGAGTTGCCTGATAACCTAGGTTTTTAGATAGACTTCTGGGCCTCACTTCCAAAAAGTCTAGGAAGAGATGCACAATCTGGGGCTGAGAAATATCACAGTGACAATCTGAACCTGTATCCCTTCATTCCAGGCCCAGCTGCTCTACTGGTATCTTGAAGGTCCCTCCAGGTACCAGGCAGATAAAATGAATATGTGAAGAAGCCAGACATCTCAGTAAGTGTTAAGTCAAATATTTGTAACTCAACCCCACGTGACACTTAATTAGTGAAACCTAGTTCATTCTTAGGTTGCTCGAGGAAGTAGTGGGGTTGTGAGTCCTGCCAGGCTCTTCTTGATCTGACATGAAGCTAAGTAAAAATAATTCTCCTCTAAGTCCAGCTCCTTGCAAACACCTCTAAGCCAAATAGTAATTGTGTCTTGTCATGTCATCTAAGTCCAGCAGGACTGGGAGCTGTATCTACCTTGCTCACAGGTGGGTGACCTGGACCAAGCTCCTCACTAAGTTCCAATCCATAAAAATCACTCATGGAGTAGAGAAGGGAAGAGAGAGAAAGCTTAAGTTTCTTCACCAGGAAGTCTTCCAGGGTACCTTTCATAGAAAAGACAACCGCCACAGGAAGTCAGTCTGACCTGCACAATGCCTGTCTTTTTGTGTGAAGTCAGCCTCTGTCATCCCGGGAGGCACTTTGTCAAGTGCAGGACTTGTCCAGCCTCCTGTTTCACCTACCAAGTTGCAGAGACATTGGAAAGTCACCATCCTCACTCAAGTCAGCAGACACCTTCTTCCAGGCTCTGTCCTGAGGTGTGTGAAGTGCAGTGATGAATAACCAAATTTCTTCTGATCGTGATGAAAGTGGACAAACAAATGAGTAAGAATCAAAGAATCAAATGATAAGCATTGGGAAAGAAAAGAGAAGAGAAAACTCTAAAAGAATTCAGTGAAGACTTCAAGTTCCTGGTCAGCAAACAGTACCTATGCAAGTGAATGTTAAGCAGAAACCAGTAGAATAAGAAAGTGCCATGTGATGACCTAAAATAAGAGTGTCTCTAAGAAAGAGAACATGGAGTGAAAAAGCCCCGTATGGACTGGAGACATGGAATAAAGCACTTTTCACATGAGCCTAAGTACCTGAGTTCAGATCCTCAGAACCCACCTGCTATAGTGAACATCTGGAATCCCAGCAGATCCATAGCGAGAATGGAGGTGGACACAGTAGAATCTTCCAGAAACTTGCAGGTCATCTAGCCTGAGAAGTAGAGGAGTGAACAATGAGAGAACCTGCCTTACACAAGACAGAAGGTGAGAACCAAAATCCAAGGTGGTCCTCTGCCCCCCTCACACACACGCCCAGAGCCTTTTGGGCGAAAAGCTTACTTTTCTAAGACCAGAGTAAATGCAGTGTACCTAGCATTCAGTGATGGGAAATGGGACATGATGATGGAAACACAGGTATGAGCTGACCACACGGGCTTTGCCAGCTATGATGATAACACAGCTAAGTTCCAACTCTACAGACCTGATCCAGGTACCTCTGGGATAGCTTCGGACATATGGCATGCAGCACAGCAAGACAAAGCAATGGTTGTCTTCTCATGGACTCTGATCCATCATGTCCTTGAAGAATGAACTGGAAAAGACTCCATTGTCCTCTACTGTCAGTGGACACATTTCCAAGGACACCCAAGGGAACTATCTTCCTGGCACTGAAAACTTACTTGAATGTAACATTAGGGAAAATGATCTGAAAATTACTAGAATTCATACATTATAATTGTATTTAATTTCCATTCAAATGCATGAAAGTTGTATCTCAGTATATAATTATTCTTGCAGCTCTTCAACCAATTCTACTTGGGATTTCATCATCTTCCTGACTTGTTTGTTCCTGCATTAACATGGCTGGTATATATGTGAGCAGTGGAAAGACCATGTGTGTCCCCACCAACCCACACAGAGTGGTCTTCAAAGGACCCCTGAATGGGAGGTAGCTAGCAGCAGAGAGGCCCAGGTTGAGAGAGAGATTTTGGAAACCACTTGGAGCATTACTTCATCATGAGACACTAGTTTTAAGCACCTTTAATTATTTTTCTTTTTTATATTTTATTTATTTATTTGAAAGAGAGTGAGAGAGAGAAAAAAGCAAACACACAGAGAGAGACTGGGCACCTCTGCAAACAAACTCCAGACACATGCCCACCTTGTGAATCTGACTTTATGTGGATACTGGGGATTAAACTCAGGTCCTTCTGCTTTTCAGGCAAACGTCTTTACCACTAAGCCATCTCTCCAGCCCAAATAATTTTAATTTTTAACTTTGGATTTCTAAAAGACTTGGAGATCATTCTTATATTCTGATGTTAGCATCTTACACAATCATGGTAGGATGACCAAAACTAAGAAACATACTATGAACTAAACTTATATTGTTCTGATTTTCTCAATAGTTTCCCTAGGTCCCAAAAAAACACAGCTTGAAACTAAACCTCCACCCCTCTCCAGAGTCTAACAGTGGACAAAAACCAGCTGGGGACAAGCAAAGAATTTCTGCAGGAGGAGAAAGAGGAGGAAGGAAGATGTGCGTCCTTCCATGTGATGGCACAAGGTAGGGAAGGAGGTGACAGCCACCTCGCCTTCCTAAAGGCAAGTTTCCCACAGGGCAGAGGCTGGAAGAGCCTGATAAGCCCTGGAGACCTACTACAACTCCTCTCTATGGTGGCAAGCTGCAGGGGAGAAGCTCCCCTCTGGGTAGCAGCTACTATTAGGAGCACTTGATGTCACCCATGTGGGGTGGCGGGTTCAGCCCAGGAACCAGGTTGCCATTTTCTGAACAAAACAATGCTTGGGAGACAACAGGGAAGATTTGGGGGCAGACAGGGGTAAATTGAAAATGGAAAGGGGGCCTAACTAGCTGGTCAAAAATCCCAGGCTGTTTTTATGGCCACAGAGGAACAATCCTTCATTCCCATAACCTGGCTCGTGGGCAACAAACAGCCATTCCCAGAACTTCCCAGGCTTCCATAGGCTCTGGAATGTTGCAGCTGAGGGGTCTTTTTTAATAGAGACTGTTGGACCAACACCCCACCCACCCTGGGGTAATGCTTCTCAGGTCATGTTCCCCAATCTCTGAATAGGAAAGCATCTCCTGGAGCAAGCAGTAACCACCACCCCCAACATTTGTCTGAATCTGTGGGTATTTTGTGGACCAGGCCAGGGGAGGGAGGAATAGATAGGAGAAAAACTGGAGTCCTTATATTCCAACAGTGGGTTTCCTGCCTATGTAGGAGAGACTCCATCTGTAACAGGCCACACAAGACACCTGCTTCTTCATTGATAAATGAAATGGAACTCGAAGATTAAGCCTTGAAAATTAGGATTCCTTTGCTTTAATGTTTGACATTCCTTTTTGTTCTATGTTATATGGGGCAGAAATTTGGGGTTTTGAGCAAGCAATTGCAAAAGCATTTAAAGATCCAAAATGTTTTGTTTCCCCTGAAAATTAATATTGTCTGCAGAAACTGCAAATCCAGTTTGTCAGCCCAGGCGATACAAGAGCAATGCTGGTTTCTCTGACAAAGACCAAAGAAATGCTGTGTTCAGTGCATATCAGTTCCTTATACTGAGGCAGAAAAGGGTGTTAATTTTAATTTTCCATTTAAAAATATATTCTGTTCATTTACAAATTACAAGAAAGCACATATACAGTCGTGACTTAAATAGTGTCTCCCCCAAATCTGTATGTTGAAGCCCTAGCCCACAGTGTGATATTCTCAGAGAAGAGACCCTTATGGGTAAAGCTGAGCAAAGTCACAAGGAATTGGGGTGCCAGGGCAATAATGGCTAGCACCCTTGCGAGAAGAGGAAATGACACCAGAGCTCTCTCCCCACAGCAGTGCAGAAGAACCAGGCGAACACACAGGAAGGAAGAAGACAGCCATCACTCGGCCAACAAGGGAACCCTTCCCAGAAACCCAATGTACTGGTTCCTCAATTAGGAAATTTCAACCCCTAGAACTTGTGAGAAAATAAAGTCCTCTTCCTTAAGCTACATAGTCTGTGGTTTTCTCTTATGGCAGCCCACGTGAACTGACCAAATACTGGGGAATTACAAGTGGCCAAAGCTGTATGAAACACAATTCCAATACATAAGGAACCTTAATACATAAAGGTTTGATTTCTCCAATTACTATCATTAACATCCATCATGTCATCCAGAATGTTCCATAATGAGATATCACAAGTAATAGGATTCATAATTTCTTATGTATAGCTAGATTGCATTCTATTGTGTGTGCACGCCATCTTTTCTTTGTTTTGGATGGTCGTCTAGGTTGAGTCCATGTCTGTGTTATTCTGAATTGTGCCACAGTAAACGGGAGAGTGCTGGTGGCTTTTGTACACACTGATTCCACTTCCTTTGGACATATATATACATATACATATACATATACATATACATATACATATACATATACATATACATATACATATACATATACATATACATATACATATACATATACATATACATATACATATACATATACATATACATATCTTTTGACTCTGGGAAGAACTTCCACACTGTTATCCATAATGGCTAGGCTAATTTAAATTTATATCCCCACCAACAGTATTCAAGAGTCGTGCATCCTCTCCTGGTTTTCTTACATTTCAACTTTTTGTTCATAACCATCCTGAGGAGAAATGATGTCTTCTGGAAGTTTTGGTATGCATTTCTCTAGTGGCTAGAGAGCACTTTTTTTTCATATATCTTTGGCCATTTGTAAATCTTTTGAGAAATGTCTAATCAGATCTTCAGTCCATTTTTAAATAGACTATTTGGTTTTCCAAGGCTGAAACACATGTAAGTTCTCAATAGCAGCACCTTGTTAAATGCACACTTTGAACTTATTTTTCCACATTCTGCAAGTTGTCTCTTCACTTAAGCGTTTTTGTGTTTTGAGATGGATGGTTACTATGGAGACCAAACTGGCCTCAAACTCATGAAATCTTCCTGACTCAACCTCCCGAGGACTGGGATTACAGGCACGCACCAATATGCCTATCTCACTTGGACAGCAAGCTGGACACAGAGAAACAAATTGCCATATTGCTCAGTTGTATGCATTTCATAGAAGTTGAGAGCAGGAGAACAGTTCCCAGTGAGTGAGGAGAGCACAGGTTCTGAGGATCTGAGGACAGTGGAGAAAGGAAGAGACTCAGGTACAGGTGAAGAAGGAGATAACACGTCCTTCTCAGGTTCCATGATGATAGCTTGAATAATGCCGCGTTTTATATTTCAAATTAACTAGAAAAATACCCAAGTTAGCTTCAATGTTCTCATCCAAAGAAACAATGACTTTAAGATAATGGGTTAATTACCATAATTTCTTCATTATAAAATGTAAACATGAATCAAAACAGCACATTTTGCTCCGTGAAAACATATAGCTATGTGTCAATCAAAAGTAAAAACAAGACAGAAATATCTTTGAAATTTTCATAATAAGACATAAAGATCTACTTGTTCTTTTTTTTTTAACTCCAGTAGACTAGTTCATAGAATGGATATGGTATGTTTTATTCTGCTTTGTTCCCTTATTACTAAGCATTTAAGATGCTTCCAAAATTGCCAACATGAATTATGCTGCATTAAATAATCATCATGCATAAGTGATTCTATACATATCAGCTTTTCCGTATAAACTGTCAATATTCAGTAATAGGGAGCTTTCATGGGCAACCTGTACAATGTGACATGTTACTTATCTTGAAAGAGCAAGAGATCTGAGGATACTGGTCCACGTTCTGTCCTGGCCCTGAAGCCTAGAAGTTGCTTCCCGATTTAGATGTGGTACATGACCTTCTGCTCACCAACACCGCCACCCAGGGTTTCTCAACCAACATGACCAGTGGCCCCCATAGACGCAGGTCTTACCCAACTCTAGATTCTCTGTTAACAGAAACCAAAGCAACAGGTTCAGGCATTCTTATAATTCCTCAAAGAAAGGAGAAAAATAGATGAGGAGAAGGGAAAGGAGGAGAGGGACAACAAGGGAAAAGAGAAGAGGAGGGGAG
>PVHP010032985.1:0-13497 GCA_004024765.1 Zapus hudsonius | reverse complement strand
CCTAAGCTCACAACCTTAAAGCAGCCTTAATACTCATCCACCACGACTCAGGGAACTGAGCGGAAGTGTGGGTGGCAAGATTGTGAGAGCCATGGTGGGGGAGATTATCCAGAGGCATGGCTAGGAGAACCTGGCTGAATACTAGGCTATCCATGGTCCCCTGTCACAAGGACTGATCCAGACGATCCATGAAGGAGGTTATCCAGCGGAGTTGGGAGGGGAGGGCAGCGGGGAATTGGGGATAACAAGTCATTGTTTGCCCACTAAATGTTGTAACTCATTATGGACAATTTAAAAAAATGAAAATAGGAATCACTGGCTTGATTGTTCATCAGGTCAAGATATTCGGCCCTTCTGGGTCTGTTAATTATGAATAGTGGAAATTCATCATTCCTATTGTAGCTACCTTCTTATCACTGGGACAAAGCACCTGACTAAAAGCAATTTATAGAAGTAAACATTTTTTTTGGCTTACAGTCTCAAGGGGAAGCTCCATGATGGCAGGAGACAGCATGGAATGAGCAGAGGCTGGACACTTCCAACACAGCAGGTGGAAAACAGTATCAGGAAGTGAGAGAGCTAAAACTGGTAAGCCAGGGGTGAATAAACCTCAAAGTCCACCCACAAGAACAAAGCTCCTACAGCAAGACGCCACCTCCCAAATTGCTGTCAGCTGATCACATGCATTTATGGGGGAAACTTAATTCAAACCACCACATTCTGCCCCTGGCCCCCATAAACTTACGACCATCCATCATGTAAATTGCAATGCATTCAGCTCAACTTTAAAATTCCCCATAGTTATTATCAGTTTCAACACTGTTCAAATATCCCCATAAGTCCAAGGTCACTTAACTTTGAGCTATAAAACTAGAAACAAAATGGTGCAAAATAAACATTCACAATGCAAAAGGTGGCATTGGACATAACATGGAAAGATTGAACTGATAGAAGATCTAAAAGAAACAGAGCAAGTAATCAAGTTGCATAGCTTTAAGTCTGACATCTGTAACCAGTGACAAAGTCTCTGGGATATAAATTCTGTCTTTCCAGGTGGGCTTGACACAGCCTAAGGAAAATTCCATTCCAAAGCAGCAGCACTCCTTGGCAACTGTCCCATTGTCCTGATGTCTTCAAAAAATCCTGGGGTTTCTACCACAACACATGGTCCATTGTTGTGGCTATATAGACATCCATGCAGGGACTTCAGCAAGCTAGCTCCATTTTGCCCAGTGGCCATTTCCAAAAAGCAAACATCACTGCAAATTCAATGACTCCTTCCTTGCATTTGTTATAACCCACAGTACCAGGTACACTACGAAGTTTGTTAATCTAGGGATGAAGTAAAGCCAGTGTTGAAAAGCAGAACAATCCTTCATCATTCAGGCGCCCAAACTTCAAGAGTCAACATTCTTTCCGTTGTTCAGATGCAGAAAAGCTGACCCAATCACAATGGTAATAATCTCTCAAATAATTTCAACTAAACAAGCAGCACTTTGGGTCCAAAGATTTCATTTTTTTCTGTGACATCCTTCTGCCCATATCAATCCATTTCTATACAATGTAACTCTGCATGAGTTCCTAGGACATGGGAAGAATACTGTAGCCTCTCACACAAATTGCTTCCAGCCCATTCCAAAGAAAGCTCTGTCTTTCTCTTATAAGCCAAGCCTTCACAGTCCATAGTATTTTCTGCATTAAGTGTTTCAATTGTGACCAGAATGGTCCATCAATTTCTGCCTTTAGAACTACATGCCATCTCTTAGAGTAAGGTTTTAAATCCTTCCATATTTCTCCTACAAAGCAGTTATAAAAGGCCAAAAGCCACACAGGTTATTAGCAGCTGCAACCCTGCTTCTAAGTACCAATTTTCTGTGACCTTCTCATTGCTGAAAAACACCAGGCAGAAGCAGTTTATGTGTGGAAAGAATTTCTTTTGGCTTCAAGGTGAAGCTTCATAATGGCAGGGAAAAGATGAGAGAGAGCAGAGGTTAGACATCACCTCCTTGCCAACATCAGGAGAACAACAGCAGGAGAGCAAACTAACTAACACAGGCAAGCTAGGGACTCATAAAACCTCAAGGTTTACTCCAAACAACACACCTCCTCCAGCAAGCTCTAACTCCCAAATTACCATCAGCTGAGAACCAAGCACTCAAAACACGTGAGTTTATGGGTAACACCTAATTCAAATCACCACAACTCCTAATCCTGGTCATTGGGCTGGGTGTGACCACAATAAGAACTAGGAAGGACTACAAACTCCATACCACTACAAGATCATGGTTTCTGAACATATGTTCTGCATTCTACAGCTTGATTCTTTCATTTTTAAATATTTTATTTATTTGCAAGGAGAGAGATACCTAACACAACCCAGGGCAAAGATCCAGAGATACTTAATATCTTAGCAATAAAGCAGACTTAAAACTCACCCACTATGACTCAGGGAACTGAGCGGAAGAGAAGGTGGAAAGAATGTAAGAGCCATGGTGGGGGAGGATATCCAGAGACATCACCCCCCTCAGCAATAACACACACTGGAAAGTACCCCAGTGGGTAGGGGACAGAAAGGAGGGAAATTGAGATACATTCACAAGATTTGCTCATACAATGTATATACTTATTCATAACAAAGATTAAAAGAAAAAGAACTCTAGACACATGCACCACTTTGTGATTCTGGCTTTACTGGGTACTGGGGAATCAAACTCAGGTCCTTCTGCTTTATCTGCAAGCACATAAACTGCTGAGACATTTCTTCAGTCACAGATTAGTTCTTTTATTTATTTATTTATTTTTAAAATATTTTATTTATTCATTTTCATTTTCAACCAGAGAGATACAGAGAGAGAGAGAGAGAGAGAGAGAGAGAGAGAGAGAGAGAGAGAGAGAGAGAGAGAGAGAGCGAGAGCGAGAGAGAGCGCCAGGGCCACCACCTTGTGGGTCTGGCATATTTGGGTCCTGGGGAAGTGAACCAGGGGCCTTAGGCACTGGAGGTGAGTGCCTTAACTGCTGAGCCATTTCTCCAGCCCACAGATTAGTTTTTTTAATCCAGACTGTTGATGGTATAACAAGTGCCACTGTATCACATTTGCTCAAATGACTGACCATTTTTAATATGTTTGTTATATCCAGATAGTAATCTCATCTTTTGGTGAAAGAAATTAGAAGCATAAATAGAAATTTCTTTAAAGGGTATTATATAGTTGTAAAGCCAGAAAGCAGCAGGTCTGCCCACCCAAACTATTCTTTTATCACTTCTATGACCAAGTAGCAACCTACCACAACAGCTGCAGCCATCTCTCTTCTTTGCGTGCATATGGTCCCTGCCAAGGACATCAGTGGAAGTTCAAGCCAGTCCCACACAAAGAAACAAGTACCACTAATGATTTAAACAAGTACCACTAATGTTTCAACTGCCCTCTGAGTTCCTCAAAATATCTCTTGCTAAGGTTTAACAAGTCAGAACTTTCCACCATTAATATCACTCATTTGGGCTAAGGAACTGCAGATGTGTTTGAATTATATTGGTGTATCATTTCTGATGATAACTCTTTAGAAACTTGGACCATGAGGGATTATAATTATATAATAAGATTTCAGTTGTAGGAAAGGTCTGAAGTAGTGTTCAGTGCTGAGAAATGGACACTCCTGCTGAAATTAAATGTTGCCACAGGGAACAAGCTTATCCAAGTGTCAGCTGGGCCCTAGGGAAGTGGGCTAAAAATAGAGAAAAGTATTCAAATTAGAGCATGCTGAGAACAAATGGTTATGTCATAAATATGCCTAGACTTTACCCTGGTGGGCCTTACTATTGAGTTTGATAGCTAAATGCCTTGTTTGCTTTTGTCTCATTGATCTGCCAAATGAGCACTAAGCAAAAGTCTTGAAACCCAATTCAGCGAATCCAGTGTCCTCAGCCAAAACTAAAGATAAAGGTAGGCTCCCACTGCAAGAAAGCTTTTTCTTTGTTTAGTTTCCCATCTTTTATTCTCAGAGTCTTCTCATTTTCTCCCCAGAAGTAAGGCATCTCTGCAGTCTTACGTATAAGAAGAACCCAACTGTCAAGTATTGGAGACTACAGGTTTCTATGAGGTAAGTGTTTCAATCTCTGTTGCAGGATTTATCCTGGAGCCAAAGGTGATAGGGCAACCCTTTCATGCTCCATGCCCTTCTTTCCTGCCCTAGGTTAACATTTCACTGATGTTATCTTATAACCATTCTCCCACCTAGACACAAGCAAGGATATGTGAAGTAAGGGATGTCAGTCCAGGAATGCAGCTGCTTTTTTGCTGATTAGTTAGAGTCCAACAGTTGATTATGTTTGAGCTGACACCTCTTCTATGCAATAGTTTAGGAAATAGATGGCTAGTTGCTTTTATTAATATGTAAATGGATTTTAGCACATCAGAAGGATGGTTACAACTTCAAAAAAATAATCAAAAGCACAATTTATCACCTTGGTTAGCAGATTCAAGCCACAAAATGACAGCAGACTGTAGTTAAATAAGAAAAGAGACAGATTAACAGCTAAAGTACTGAGGCAAGTATCAATGGTCTCACTCCTGAAGGCCCCTGACCATGCCACCTGTATACCAGGGAGACATGTGCTTGGGTGTGGCCCAGGAAGTGGGAGATCTGAGAAATAAGGTATTCTAAACAACTTCAAATTAGTAGTCATAAAGTAAGTGGTATTTGAGAAACAGCAGAAATAAAATACACCTAGGAAGCAGTAAGGCTTTCTGAGTCACAAACAAGAGTGGAAAAGAGAGCTGCTGTATTCACAACCCTTCCTGTTGAGGCATACATATTTTTAACCCTGGATAGCAACCACCCCTCCATTTTTGTTGATCTAATTTTCCATTTCAGTTGATCCACCATATTCTGCAGCCCTATGGGTCTGCACACTAATTATCTCATGGTGGTGAGACCATCTGCTGGAAAAGCTGGCACTTGAACAACTCCAAGCTCCCAAAATTATGGCCTGACTCTAACCTGTACTGGTACAAGGGACAGAAGGCAGTGTGGAGTTCCCCTTATGCCATTTAAGGACCTGAATCTGCCTAACAGGTTGAAGTGTTGTAGAAATATTCCAGTAATAAACAGACAAAGCCTTTGCAGCAAGAGGAGAGGGGAGTTTAATTTACACCCGGGCCCGGGAGTCCATGCATAAATGAAGCATTGGCCACGAACCCCAGTTACAAAGATATTTTATAGTCAGTACACAGTAGAGTATGTGACATTATGAAAATTACCATTATCTAGTTTACAATAGGTCTCAGGAAATTCAGATATTCTCCCCAGGTATTCTCCGGCCTTGTCTCTCCTAATTTCCTTATCACAGTTAAAGCAATTACTTTTGTCTCACTGAACTTCAAAGCTCTGGTAGTTTTTCATCTCATAGCCATCTGTGGCCTGAAGAATGTAACAATAAATATTGGGGGGGCAGTGAGCTCACACTCATTTTGCTACAATAGAAGCAGAAACTAGAATTTAACCAGTTCTCCATGATGTAGTGATCAGTACCAAAGTTTTAGGACTCAGCCTGTCAACTCAGTGTCTAGGTGGTTGACCTGATGACACTTTCAGTTTAGCCAAATGGTTGATAAGAGTGCCAGTATTGTGGGGTTTATAGTCCTGGGTCTGATACAAAGAAACTGTTATGTTTGGAATTTTGATCACTGAAACAGTTTCTTTGGGCCCAAAGTTTCATTAAATCCGGAAAGGGAGTGGGGATTTCAGAGTGAGAAGGAAGAGGGGAGGCTCTGAACTGCCTAGTACAAGAAGTGAAAGGGTTTAAGTCTGGGGGAGAAACAGGAAGGGGAGAGCTGCTGTATGGGGTATCTGGTTCACATGAGGTATTGCTGGGAATACTGGGGGGGCTGATTTTGGATGCCATGTGGAAGAAAAGAGACTGGCATTTGTCCTAGGGAAGCTTTTAAAACTTCCACTAGGTAAGTCAGAGAGTTAGCTGATACCTGACCAATTAGGTTTTGCATCTAGGTTTGGGCTTTGGCTAGAGACACCTCCCATTCAAGAGGAAGGGGTCTATGGAGCTTACGTGAAACTGTCATAGAAATTTATAAAGAAAATAATTTCTGTATTTCCTTAATAGTTAACAGGGCTGTCAACATGGTTGGATCAGAAATGAACTAAGATTTGCTTCTTGGGGATTTCTGTCAGGATATTTCCAGGAAGGATTAACTGAGGGGAGAAGACCTTCTCTCATTGTGGGAAACCCTTCCAGTGATAGCCTATATATAAAGAGGTTCCAGGGGGAAAAAGTTGTTGTTTTCCTTGTCCATCTTCACTTCATGCTGGTGAGGGCATCTACCGTGAACCCAACTTCTTCAGCCTTCTGATGTGGATTGAAAACCAATGTCTCTCCAGAAATCCTCCAGGCCTTTAGTACCAGATTGGGACTTTGGAGGCATCTGGTTTTGTGGCCTGAGCAGCAACCTGGTTGGCAAACTAATTCAGGGATTAAATATTTTCTCTAGAAAGCACTTTATTTATTCATTTTTATTTATTTGTAAGGAGCCATGACCCCAGTCTAGGAATTAAATCTTCATTTAACCAGGAAATTAAGGTGCTCTGAGTTTCCTCTGCTGTGCCATTAATTAGACCTTAGTTCATAACCTTACTATTGTACAGTTGAGCAGTGACACAAGGAATAAGAGCTCAACCCCATTTACCCCTTTGACTCACTTGCTTTTACTTACCATGTTTTGTAAATTGTCCTGGGTTTGGATTTTATCCTGCTATCATGAGCTTGAAAAGAATATAATTGTCTTCTACTCCTCTGCACTACTATAGGAAAACAGTGATAGAGCTAGTAGAAAAGTATAGATAACCCAAAACTCCAAGAAACATAGGCTATTATAAGAAACAAGTGAGGCCAGCTTCTTCATTTTCTCATATGACTAAACAATACCAGACAGGTAAGGTGGCTGATCTCATCATCCTCATTCCTGTTATTTTTTCCCAGAATATGGCACTTGAACTTATTGCTGCTTAATTTCATTCTAATTATGATTTGTAAACCTTATTTTTTTATTGTCCATAATGAGTTACATTATTCAGTGGGCCAACAAAGAGTTGTTATCCCCAATTCCTCATTGCCCCCTTTCCCATCCCCAGTCAGCTGGATATCCTCCACTGTGGGCCGTCTGTATCAGTCTTTGTGGTAGGGGATCATGGATAGCCTAGTCTTCAGCTGGGTTCTCCTGACCCAAGTGTATTGTTACTGAAAGGTTGCCAAGTCTCTGTTACTCTCCCCCCACCACGGCTCTCACAATCATTTCACCCCCTCTTCCACTCAGTTACCTGAGTCATGGTGGGTGAATATTAAGGCTGCTTTAATGTTGTGAGCTTAGGGGTTTTTGTGTAGAGATTCCTTGGTTTCTGTCTCACTGGCTTATCCTTAGTTGATTGCATGGCTATGGCTGTGGGTCCCTTGTTCATCCAATCATTATCTGTGGGGATCCATGTGGATCCTCCACTGTATGAATGTGGTGGCTCATCTCTTGCCTAGCTTCTATTTTTAGTAGCCTCCCCAGCAGTCGCTCGCATAGTGCATCTTTTCTTGGGAGCCCAAGAGGATGGGATCCAGTACATAACGCCCTGAATCCCCAGTTCCAATCAATCACTCACTGAGTGGAATATTTGGCCGAATTTAAGAGCTGTTGATTGTCTCCCCAGGCCCAGCCTCCTGCATTGCACAAGTGCTCCTTTTTTGGTTTGCTGTTCTCTACCAGCAGGAGGTGTGGTCAGCCTACTCATGGTCGCAGACTGTTTCATGCCAGTGGTCTGTTTACTCCAGCTGTCGTTGATCAGTTAACCCTGGCAGCTTGTGTAGTACTCTCTAGCACTGCACTTACTGCCATCTAGGGACTGGTTACCATTCCAGATATCAAAGGGTCTCTCGATGCTGGTCGATGGCATTCTGTGGTTTCTGCAGGAACAGGGTTTTGCCTCAGGCCTGGGGAGGGCGTTCAAGAGCCTTGACAGAATTCTGTCTTGTTTTGGAACCTCATGGTTCACTTTGGTCAACAGCTCAATGAGGTAAGGAACCGGTGGCTGGGACCCAGGGATTTCAGACTGCTCAATTATTCACAGGCTTAGACATTCTCCCCTACTACTCATGGCCCCTCTTACCAGTTGATGCCCACTACTTACTTTTTAGGTTACAGTATGCTCATGAGAATTTTATGTTTTTGAACCTAATTTGGTTTAGCCTCATGCTTAAGCCATTCCCCTCCCCCCTTCTCTTACCCCTCATTCATAACCTCTCAATTCTTTCTACTAGTCTGCATAAAGAAAACGGTTATCCTGGTTAAGGACCTCATATGAGGGAGAGTATGCAGCATTCAATTCTCTGTTCTTTTGAGTATTAGCTTAGTAAGATCTGCTCGAAGTCAGACCATTTTTTCCTAAATTTCCTTTCAGCTGAGTAGAATCCCATCATGTAAATATACCACAGTTTCGCTGTCCATTCCTGCATGGATGGGCATATGGCTTAATTCCAATTCTTGGCCATTATGAATTGAGCTGCTATAAATATAGTTGTACAAAATTTTCTGCATCGAGATGTGGCATCTTGCGGGTAGATGCCTAGTAGAGGGATAGCTGGGTCCATTGGTAGTTCTATGTCCATTCTGTCTAGGAGTTTCCACACTGCTTTCCATAATGGTTGAAAAAGTTGCAATCCCAACAGCAGTGAAGGAGGGTTACTTTTTGCCCCGCATCATTGCCAGCAGTGATTGTTGTTGTTTTTCTTTATGATTGCCATTCTGATAGGGGTAAGATAGTATCTCATTGTGGTTTTGACTTGCATTTCCGTGATGCTTAAGGATGCTGAGCACTTTCTTAGATGATTCAAGGCCATTTGTGTTTCCTCCTTTGTGAATTCTCTGTTGAGATCAGTACACCATTTTGTGAGGGGGCATTTTGGGTTTTTGTCATTAGTTTTTTTTTTTTTTTTTTTTTTTTTTTTTTTTTTTTTTTTTTTTTTTTTTTTTTTTTTTTTTTTTTTTTTTTTTTTTTTTTTTTTTTTTTTTTTTTTTTTTTAGTTCTCTATAGGTTCTGGAAATTAGGCCTCTGTCTGAGTTGTAGCTGGCAAAAATCATCTCCCAATTTGAAGGGGGTCTATTGGCTCTGAGTATGGTTAGTTTGTCCGTACAGAAGCTTTTGAGTCTGATCAGGTCCCATTGGTTAAGTGTTTATTGTATTTCTGGGCTGCTGGAGATTTTCTCAGGAAATTTTTCCCTAATCCTATTTTATGTAGAGTTCCTCCTATTTTTTCTTCCAGGGTGTTCAGGGTTACTGGATTTATATTAAGGTCTCTGATCCATTTGGAGTTGATTTTTGTGCATAGTGAAACGAGTGGGTATATTTTCATTTTTTTAACACGTGTTTCTCCAATTCATCCAGCACCATTTGTTGAAGATGCTATCTTTGGCCCAGCGTACATTGTTGGCTCCCTTGTCAAAGACCAAATAACTGAAGTTACTTCCAATTAAAGCAGGGTATTCAACTCTGTTCCATTGATCTGTCTTTCTGTTTTTATTCCAGTACCATGCTGTTTTCATTACTATGGCTTTGTAGTATGTATGAAGTCAGGCATGGTGATACCTCCTGAGTAGAATATTTTACTTAGAATAGTTTTGGCTATCCGGGGTCTTTTGCCCTTCCAAATAAATTTAGAGATTATATTTCTATGTCTGTGAAGAAAGAGGTGGGGATTTATATTGGCATGACATTGCATGTGTAAATCGCTTTTGGCAGGATTGCCATTTTTACTATATTGATTCTCCCTCACCATTTGCATGCAATATCTTTCCATCTTCTCACATCCTCCTCTATTTCCTTCTTGAGTGTTTCAATATTTTCCTTATATAAGTCCTTTACAACCTTGGTTAGTGATATTCCAAGGTATTTAATTTTCTTTGAGATTATAGAAATTGGGACAGTCTCTCTGATGTCTTTTTCTGTCTGCTTGTCTTCTGCATATAGATAGGCTACTGATTTTTTTGTGTTAGTTTTGTATCCTGCCATGTTGCTGAAGGCATTAATCACCTTCAAGAGGTTACTGGTACTATTCTTTGGGTCTGATATATAAAGGATTATGTCATCTTCAAAGAGGGATAGTTTAAATTCTTCCTTTCCAATTTGTATTGCGTTTATGCTCTTCTCCTGTCTTATCGCTTGGGCTAGAACTTCAAGCACTATGTTAAAGAGCAGTGGTGTGGGTGGACACCCCTGTCTTGTTCCTGAATTGAGTGGGAACTCCTTGAGTTATTCCCCACTGAGAATGATTTGTGCTTTAGGAGTTTTGTAAGTTGACTTTATTAAATTAAGGTATATGCCATCTATGCCTAATTTTTCCAGAGCTTTGAACATGAAGTGGTGTTGAATTTTGTCAAAGGCCTTCACCGCATCTATTGAGATAACCATGTGGTTTTTGTGGTTGAGCCGATTAATGTGACGTATTACATTTATTGACTTGCATATGTTGAACCATCCCTGCATCTCTGGGATAAAGCCAGCTTGGTCAGGGTGGATAATATTTAAGATGTAGCGTTGTACCCGGTTTGCTAGGACGTTGTAAAGGATTTTTGCATCTAAGTTCATCAGAGATACAGGTCTGCAGTTCTGTTTTCTTGTTGCATCCTTGCCTGGTTTGGGGATTAGGGCAATGGTAGCTTCATAGAAGGTGTTTGGTAGCGTTCCCTCTTTTTCTATGCTTCTAACAAGCTTCAGACAGAGTGGTTTCAGCTCTGTGCTGAAGGCTTGGTAGAATTCAGCTGAGAAACCATCTGGTCCTGGGCTTTTCCTTTTTGGAAGGTTTTTTATGACATCTTCAATCTCTGTGGATGTGATAGTTTTATTTAGTGCTTTTATCTGCTCTGGGTTGAGCTTTGGCAGTTGGTAGGTGTCCAAAAACTTATCCATGTCTTCCAGGTTCTCTAATTTTGTGGAGTAGAGTTCTTGGAAATATGACCTGATGATTCTTCCAATGTCTTCAGGATCTGTTGTGATCTCACCATTGTCCTTTCTGATTTTGTTGATTTGGGCACTCTCATTTTTTCGTTTGATTAAATTGGCCAGGGATTTGTTGATCTTAGTAACATTTTCAAAGAACCAACTCTTTGATTTATCTATTTTTTAATCATTTTCTTTATTTGCAATTCATTAATCTCAGCTCTGATTTTAATTATTTCCTTTCATCTTGCACTCCTCAGGTTAGCTTTTTCCATCTGTTCCAATGATCTTAGGTGGGTGGTTAGGCGATTGATTTGAGACCTCTCTGTCTCTGATATGAAGGCATTTAGCATGATGAACTTTCCCCTCAGGACTGCCTTCATTGTGTCCCACAAGTTCTGATAAGATGTGTCATTGTCATCATATATTACTAGGAAATTCTGAATTTCCTGTTTTATTTCTTGGATGACCCAGTCATTTTTCAGCAGCGAATTATTCAGGCGCCAGTACTTTGTGTATTTTCTGGATCCTGTTCCATTGTTAAGTTCTACCTTTAATGCATTATGGTCTGATATGATGCAAGGACCTACATCAATCTTCCTGAATTTGTTTAGGGAGGATTTGTGTCCTAAGATGTGATCAATTTTACAAAACGTCCCATGCGTTGCTGAGAGGAATGTATATTCTGTGTCTTTGGGGTAGAACGTTCTGTAAATATCTGTTATCCCCATCTGGTCAATGGTGTAATTAAGCTCCGTTATGTCCCTGCCGATCTTCTGTTTGGTTGATCTGTCTAGAGCGGATAGAGGTGTATTGACATCTCCTACTATGATGAAATTAGAGTCTATTTCTGCTTTATTTTTGAGTAGGGTTTCCTTTATGAACTGTGTTGCACCCAAATTTGGTGCATATAGGTTAATGATGGTGATATCTTCCTGCTGGATCATTCCTTTGATGAGTAAGAAGTGACCATCATTATCCTTTTTAATTGATTTTGGTATAAAGTCTATTTTGTGAGAGATTAATATAGCCACACCTGCTTGCTTTTTACTTCCACATGCCTGATAAACTGATTTCCATTCTTTACCTCTAAGAAAATTTCTGTCTTTGGAAGTAACATGCATTTCCTGAAGGCAGCAGATAGAAGGGTCCATTTTTCTGATCCACCCTGCAAGTCTGTGTCTTTTTATAGGAGAGTTAAGTCCATTTATATTCAGTGATATAACTGTGAGGTTTGCTTTAAGCCCTGCCATGATGAATGGTTAATAGGGGTTGTTGTCTGTGCTGCTGTTATTAGCACACTGCCTGTGATTGTTGTGCCTGATCTCTGGTACTCTTCTGAGATAGATTTCTTTTTTCTTCTGTGTGGGATATCTCTTGCAGGATCTTCTGAAATTTTGGCTTTGTTTTCAAATAGTCTTAGAGGTGGTTTACTTCACGGAACACTTTCACTTTTCCATCTATTATGAGGGATAGGTTTGCTGGGTACAGTAGTCTAGGTTGAAAGCCATGCTTCTTTAGGCCCTGAAAAGCATTATTCTAAGCTCTTCCGAGTTTCGTGGTTTCTAATGAGAAGTCTGAGGTAAGTCTGATGGATTTTCCTCTGTAAGTTAAGGTTTGCTTTTCTCTAGCAGCTTTGAGTATTTTCTCTTTGCTTTCTATGTTAGGCATGTTAATTAAAATGTGTCTTGGAGAATTCCTCTTCATGTCCTGTCTGTATGGATTCCTCTGGGCCCCTTGAAAGTTGAGTGGACTTTCTCTTGTTAGATAGGGAAAGTTTTCTTGAATAATTCTGTTGAAGATATTTCCTATGCGCTTAGCCTGGGCTTCTTCTCCCTCTGGGATCCCCATGATTGTAATAATGGGCCTCTTTATCGTATCCCATAGATCCCTCAAATTTTGCTCACTTGATTTCTTCAATTTATTGAAACCTATGACATCCTTATTAATTCCTTCTGTCTTGTACTCAACTTCTGAGAGTCTGTCCTCCAGATTGTCAACTCTGGATATGAGAATGTATATGTGTGCCAGAGCCTCTTGCTACTGCAAACTCCATATGCATGTGCCACTTGTGCCTCTGGTTTAAAGTGAGTACTGGGGAAGTGAATCCAAGCCAGCAGGCTTTGCAAGCAAGTGCCTTTAAACACAGAGCAATTTTCCCAGCCCATCATTTGATTATTTGGTGATAGCCATTCTAACTGGAGTGAGATGAAATCTCAGAGTAGTTTTAATTTGCACTTCACTGATGGCTAAAGATGTTGAAAAAAATGGGGGAGGGGTTCTGAGGTAAGGTCTCGTTCTAGCCCACGCTGACCTGGAATTCACTATGTAGTCTCAGGGTGGCCTGGAACTCACAGCAATCCTCCTACTGTAGCAGGGGAGCTGGGGATTAGAACTTAGATAATATGCAACAAATTCCAATGTACTTCAGAATTTAAGGAGTACCTCAATTGTTGTCTATAAAGTTGAAGAATTAAAATTATAGACCACTAATTCAGGATAACAACGCAT
>PVHP010032984.1:0-20025 GCA_004024765.1 Zapus hudsonius | reverse complement strand
TACCTTGGACATCTTTTAAAAACAAATTAATACAATTATCTTTTCTGTTTTCCACAAAGAAGTCAAGCCTTCTCCTAAAAATATTTATCAATTTCTCTCTAATTTAAAATTTGCCTTCCTGTATTTGTCTTTGCACATAAGGTGAGGAGCTGGGTGATGGTGGGTCCTGCTTCTGATGACACCAACTGCTGATTCTCACACCATCTCTGTTTTACACACACACACACACACACACACACACACACACACACACACACACACACACACAGATCACATTCCCCAGAGCACAACTCAGATTTTCCACACCTTATAAGATCATAATATCCACCTAATGTTTTTCTATCTTTTCCTCAAGTATCTTTTCTGGAAGTTACCTTTATTGACTTTGTAGAAGTAAATTTCATGCACAAGATTTATTTTTGTTTGTTTGTTTGTGGTATCTTTGAAAACAGCTATTAGAAATCATTGTAGATAGAGTCATCATCCAATTGGGACATTTTTAAGTATCGAAGGGGTGTTGTTAATGACTAATGCTTACATTGAGCTCCCCCAAATTATCAAGTGCTTACTCAGTCTCTTTTTGTTTTCTTGCCCAAATTTCTTTGCTTTTTCCCATAGTAATTTGCTACCTACAAAGATTAATGAAAGGAGAGGATTTATTTTTATTTTGTTAAATGAATCCCAAAATACATGTATGAGTGGAATCAGGAAGACCTATCAGTCAACTCTTTCCTCTCCCATTCCCGCAGGATTGATCTAGCCTGACTTATTTCAGGCTGTATCTTTTGGACCATTTTAGCACCTATATCTCATTACCCACTTGAATGACTATTTAATCTTTCACAAACACCCTCACGGTAAGGTTTGAAACCTGGCACAAGAGATAAAGACGAGTAATTACTAGCCGCACTTAACATTTTATCTTCCTGCCATTTAAAAGCCTTTTTATAGAAGTGCTGATAATCTGGGTGATTACATGGCTAGGTTCTCCATCCTTTTAATGTGTTCTTGTGGTCTGGACTCAACAAAAACACTTGGTTTTAAAAAGTTGTAGTTGGATTGAGGAGATGGCTCAGCAGTCCAAGGCGCTGTGCCAGGCAGTCTGCTGGCCTGGGTTTGATTCTCCAGTACCAACAGAAAGCCAGATTCACAAAGTGGTACATGTGACTGGAGTTCAATTGCAGTGGCAGGAGACCCTGGCCCATCCATACTCTTTGTCTGTCTTTCAAGTAAATAAATAAATATTTTAAAAGTTATAGTTACAATGTGTGCTGCAGAAGGTAGTTTATCTTACCTCAGAAGAGGAAATCATGTAAAATAGAACTTTGTAACAACATTGTAGATGGAGCACTTACTATAAGAGGTGCTCACAACATGGATATCCTGAGAACTATTCCAAAGAGCAGAACATTCCACGGTCATGCTTCCACACGCACTTCCTTTAATCAATATATTAAAGCTCGAGCTAGGAGTGGTGGCACACACCTTTATTCCCAGCACCTGTGAGGCAAAGGTAGGAGTTCGAGGCTAGCCTCGACTAAAAAGAGTGAGTGCCAGGTCAGCTTGGGCTAGAGCGAGACCATATCGTGAAATCTCATATGTCTGTGTATGACTGAATGAAAGTGATGCAAGGAATCCTCTTCAATAATCATTGTAGGGGCTGGGACCATAGCTTGGTGTGAGGGTGCTTGCTTAGCATGTGTGAGGTTCTGAGTGTGATCCCTAGTTGGCACCACAAAAGCCAGCAAAGCAAGAAAGGAACATCATGGTGGGCAGTTGTTCAATGCGGGCCAGAAGCTTCCCATTAGGATGGGAATTGTATTAGATGTGGAGGGAGGATCTTTGTACCACTGCCCTGATTCTGACAATGGTTAGCTCTATGACCACAATGAAAGAGGCTTTGGCGCTGACAGGCTGTCCCACTGACATAGGTCTTCTCCCCATTTATAGGGACACAGAGGTGTCTCTTTTTCAAACAAGTATGGACGCCTCAGGGGGCAGAAATTTTCTTTTGAGCTTTGGGTAAATGGCAACTCTGTGCGGAAGAGAGACTATCATATACACAAAAGAGAACCTAGGACAGATTCCAGGGTTAGTCAGAACGCCATTCCATCAGCACTGTCATCCAGAGTCTGTAAGGGTCTGTGAATGTCTGCCATGCAGAGGCCTGTGAGTTGATGATAAGAGAGCCTCTGGCTGTCATTGGAATTTCTTCTTTTCCTATCCCATCTGTGATGGCTGGGTTTTGTTGTCAACTTGACCTGTTTAGTAATCTTGGGTGGGTCTCTGAGGTTGTTCACAGGAAGGCAGCGTCTCAGTAGGGGGCAGGATGTAAGGAGGCTCAGAAGAGCTAGAAAATTAACATCCCTTCCTGTGTGGGTGGTGCAGGGAGGACATTCCAGAGACTCAGAGAGCCATTAAGTCTGGGATAGGGTTGCAAGACCTCCACCCTAAGGCTATATAAAGGAATAAGGAGATTTCTCTTAGAACCACCCCCCACCTGTTTGCTGTTGTGTGTTTGTGGTGTTGGTGATGTCTTCTTCCTCACTCTGCTTGGATCTGTGAAAGGGGGCCAGCCTCTTTCACTTTTATGGAACTTCCCCTGGATCTATAGCTTCAAGAAACCCCTTCTTCCCCAAACTGTACCTGGTTTGGAGATTCAACCCAGTGGCATGTGGCTGACTACAACACCATCTCTTCATAGCTAGATGGCTGGAGACTCTTTTTTTTTATATATTTTATTTTTTCAAGGAAGGGTCTCACTCTAGCCCAGGCTGACCTGAAATTCACTATGTATTCTCAGGGTGACCTTGAACTCATGGTGATCCTACTCCCTCTGCCTCCCGAGTGCTGGGATTAAAGGCGTGCGCCACCACGCCCGGCCGGCTGGAGACATCCTAACTGTGCATCCTGGAGAAGAGTGAAAACTGAGCTAGTTATGTGCTTTGTTTGTGTACCTGTGATTTAGAAAGTATCCCTTTAGTAAAAGAATGGGGGCTAGTTATAAATACTGATTTTCAAGTTACAAAAATAGTGGCCATATTTGGTTAAAAAATTCTAGTTTTTATTTATGAGAGAGAGATAGAGAAGAGAGAGAAGAGAGAATGGGCACACCAGGGCCTGTAGCTACTGCAAATGAACTTCAGCTGCATGTGCCACCTTGTGGATCTGGCTTTACATGGCTTGTGAGGAATTGAACCAGGGTCCTGAGGCTTTGCAGGCAAGCACCTTAACCACTGAGCAATTTCTCCAGCCCTGTATTTGATTTTTTTTAAAAAAAGAGGACTGCTAAATACATGCAAAAAAGTATATATATATATATTATGGTGTGAGTATAGAAAAAGACTGGGAAGTAAATTCCAGACTGCTTTTCTAACCTCAGGGAAAGGGAAGATGGAAAATTTGCATGTTTTTTTTTCCTTTAGAAGTTTTTATATTAGTTACCTTTGTTGACCCCAGTATGTGTTATCTTAGAATTGAAAAGAAAAGCAAAAAATTAAACATCCTCTTTATGTAAAACACACTAAAGTTAATTAAAAATTTTTTTTATTAAAAAAATTATTAAAAATTTTTTTTTCGGCCAGGCGTGGTGGCGCATGCCTTTAATCCCAGCACTAGGGATGCAGAGGTAGGAGGATCACCGTGAGTTCAAGGCCACCCTGAGACTACATAGTGAATTCCAGGTCAGCCTGGGCTAGAGCGAGATCCTATCTTGAAAAACCAAAAAAAAAAAAAATATTTTTTCATGATAGGGTCTAGCTCTAGCCCAGGCTGACCTGGAATTTATTAGATAGTCTCAGGCTGGCCTCAAACTCATAGCAATCCTCCTACCTCTACCACCCAAGTGCTGGGATTAAAGATGTGTGCCACCATGCCTGGCTTAATATTAATTTTTTAAAATTAATTTATTTGCATGTGTATGTGCCTAGGTGTGCAAGCAAGTGCCTTTAACTGCTGATGCCACCTCCTTCGCCCCCATAACACTTTATTGACATGAAGTTCATGTGCTTTCTAAATCATCCATTTACAGTGAAAAATTCAGTGACTTTTAGTACATTCAGGGTTTTGCAACCATCATAATATTTCAACATTTTCATCAGCCCTAAAAGAAACTGGCACCCTTTCTCCACCATGGGCTCCTATCCCTGGTCCAGCCCTAGCAACCACAGGGATCTACGTTTTGTCTACAGATTTGTCTATTTTCAGGGCTAAGGATGTAGCTCAGCAAGCTTGCCTGGCACACTCCAGACCCTAAATTTCATCCCCAGCTCCACATCCAATTGGTCATGCATGGCTACAAGCCCAGCTACTCCTGGAGAAGGGTGCAGGAGGATCAGAAATTCAGTGACTATGTTTGTACCATCCTGGGCTCCATGAGACCTTGTGTTGTAGAGGCAGGCTCATAAAGAGGCTCAGGAAGTAAGCAATAATCAGAAGTCAACACTCCAAAAGTCTCTGGAAGCTCCTGGAAATAGATGTGGAAGGCATCCCTGAGGCTGCAGAACAAATAAGATCAGCAGGGGAGAAGAGACTCTCTCAAACCAGCCAACCTATCTACAAGTTGTATACAATCTTGGGAAGGGGGGGCCTTTGAGTCACTCATGCTCCTATAAGTAACCCCAATAAATCATTGGTTCACTAAGTTCGACTTGGGTGGAATCACTTCTTTAGGTTAGTGCTGGTGCTTTATCTGGAATGTATAGACATTTGCTCATGTCTCCCAGGAAAAGTTAAGGCAACACCTTGTTTCAAAAATATATATCAAGGTGTCTTCTCTGGACATTTCACATGACCAGACTTGGAAGAGCATGGCTCTTAGCAACTAACTGACTTTTTTCACTCAGCATCTCTTTTCAAGATCCCTTCATTCTATGGTGTCACATCATGCTGGGATGAACCTCCAAACCAGGCACAGTTTATGGGAGGAAAGGATTTATTGAAGCTACAGATCCAGGGGAAGTTCCATAGTAGTGGAAGAGGCTGCCACTTTTCACAGGTCCAAGCAGAGAAAGAAACCCATCAGCAGCATCACACACACAGAAGCATCAGATAGCCTGGGGAGTGGGAAGATGCAATTTTTCTCCCCCTTTAAATAGCTTTTAGGCTATCACAGACTTGTTGACTCACTATCTCCAGAATTTCCCTCCTTGCACTGCCCTCCAGGAAGGAAAGTTTGTTTCTAGCTTTCCTGAGCTTCCTTACATCCTTCCCCCTACTGAGAAGGGCTGCCTTCCTGTAAACAACTCAGAGACCCACCCAAGATTACTAAAAAGGTCGACAACAAAACCATCACATCACATACAGCTTCAAATGGCACTTCATTGTTGTTTTATAGACAATTGTGTAGATGCACCACATTTTTTTTTGGTTTTTGAGGTAGGGTCTCGCTCTAGCCCAGGTTGACCTGGAATTCACTATGTAGTCTCAGGCTAGCCTTAAACTCACGGCAATCCTCCTATTTCTGCCTCCCGAGTGCTGGGATTAAAGGCGTGCGCCACCATGCCCGGTGATGCACCACATTTTGCTCATCCATAAATCAGTCGATGGACATGTAGATTGTTTCTGTTCCTGATTATTCTGAATAATACTGCTCTGAGCATTTGCATATGTGTTGGTGTGATCACACCTCATTTCTCCCAGATAGATACCTGGCAGTAGATGTTCTGTGTCAATGGTGACTCTGTGTTTAGCCATTTGAGGAATTGCTATACTGTTTCCCAAAGCAGCTGTGGAATTTTATATTCCCACCTGCAATGTTTGATGATTCTAGTTTCTCCACCTCCACTCCAACAGTTGTTACTGCTGTTTATAGCCATGATGAAGGAGGTAAAGAGATATTTCACCATAATGTTCATCTACATTTCCTAACTAATGAGCCATTTTGATCTTGATATTCAGTATAATTAATGAAAAATTCACACAGTGGTTTGAGATTAAAACACAAGGCACAGAAAAAAAAATTTGCATTTAAGATAGGATGCTATGAGCTATCACCCATAGACCCTACAAGTATGAGTTCACTGCCAGAGAAACATTTGAGATTAAGTAAATGAGCATCTATGACAATTTATTACTTAACCCCAGTCCCTCAAAAAGTTTTTAAGTACCATTCCAAAGTTTTAATTCTATTATTTGTGCTAAGGAAATAGTTTGCTTAGGTTATTTCTTTACACTGGAAGGCACCACCTTTATAGAAGGGATTATCGTCTGGCAGATGCTAACCTCCTTCAGGCCAGTGTTGCTGTGGCTCAGGCCACCTTCTCAGCTTCTCAGAAGGGTACTTCATCTTGTTTTCTTTTCAGAGACTGTGTCTTGCTGCATTGTTCAATCTGGCCTGGAACTGAGTAGTAAGTAGCTCAGGACTCCTTTGAGTTCAAGATCCCTCCTGCTTCGGCCTCAGTCTGCTAGGATGCTACCTGCTTGCTTTAAACATTTTTATTTTATTTTATTTATTTGAGGGAGAAAGAGGCAGACAGAAAGAGAGTGATCATGGGCATGCCAGACCTGTGATTGCAAACAGTCTCAAGACACATGGACCACTTTGTGCATCTGGCTTTATGTGGGTACTGGGGAATCGAACCCAGGTTGTTGGGCTTACAGGCTTGGAAAGGAAGTGCCTTTAACCACTGAACAATCTTTCCAGCCCTGTTTTTTTTTTAAGCTCAAAGTTTGAAAGTTTGGCTTTGTTTCTTTCTGATGACGTTGGATTGTTCACTAGAACATTTATTTGGCTCTTAAAACTTGCAGGTAGGCAGGCTTGGCCTTTTTGTTTGTTCTCATTTTTATCCCTCCACAGCACACAGCTACCTGAGCCAGTGATTGACTGACGCACAATTTATTTCCAGTTCCCTGATAAATGTCATTTATCCTAAACTATGTATTAAAATATATTCCATGTGATAAGAGTTTCCTCTTAAAAATCACCTTGCAGAGTGTTCATACCAGTGCTGACATTTTCGTTCTTGTAATCTTAAAACTTTATGTATGTAACTTTAATAAAACTGAACATTAAGGAAAGGGAGGAGGCTGTTTCTAGCTTCCGATAGCAAGAAACAGAAAGCTCTTTTCTGTGCACATCCAGGATATCCGGATGCTGTGCTGGTCCTCTCAGGGAAGGGCACAGCTTTGTGAGGTGTTTCCTTCTTGCTTTGCTTTTTTGGTGCAACCAGGTCATATACAGCATCCTAGAAATCTCTCTCTCTCTCTCTTTTTTTTTGAGATAGGGTCTTCCTCTAGCCCAGGCTGACCTGGAATTCACTATGTAGTCTCAGGGTGGCCTTGAACTCATGGAGATCCTCCTACATCTATCTCCCAAGTGCTGGCATTAAAGGTGTGTGCCACTATACCTGGCTCCTAGAAACTTCTTTGCACACTCGGTGTATTACCTAGACCTGACAAAGGCAGCCTCATATTTCTTCTTTTTTTAAAATTTTAAATAAACATATTTATCTTCCTTGGAGTTGCTACTTTTCTTCAATTTCTTCTGTGCTTCCTGGTGCCCATTCATACAGCCTCCCTTCTCTTTGGCAATATGTCTGGGATGTGTTTAGCATTAGCAGAGCACTAATTGTACACTTTGAATGTACACTGGCCAAAAATCTCTCATTTGGTGAAGGCGAAGAACCCATTTCTTTTCTGAGACAGTTTTTCATGTGTTCTAGGTTGGTCTTGAATCACTATGTATCTGAGGCTGACCTTGAACTCCTAACCCTCCTGCTTCTACTTTGAAGGGCTGGAATTACAGATATATACCACCATACCTGGCCCCAGAGTAATTTTATCTAGCTTCATGATCACCCCAAGAAGGTCCTTTATTGACTTAAACTCTTTATTCACCAGCTTCAGTGTTGTAGGCTCTTGCTAGAAAATGCAATTTAGGACCTGTGTTTTAGGGAAATAAGAGTGTTTCTACCATTGAAACAGAAGCCACCATATATTAAACTTTCCCTGCATGAGGTACTTTATTTGGATTTGTTCCTGTGTTCATGAAGATGTTCTCCTTATTATTGTTTGGGATCATCCTAGACAAAATTTGGATCTGATCTTGACCATGAATTAAATCCTGGATACCAAAGTCTGTAATTTAGAAAAGCAATTCTGCCTCTGGACTCACCATTCTTGATCAGGCCTTTCAGCGTCATGATCAAACATGTCTGCTTTCTATCTTCCATGTTGCTGGCGTTTTTCCTACTGAGAACTTCATTCTCCTCGTCTCACTTATTTTGGAATAATTTACATCTTCTATTAATTATCCCGAGGCTGATTTGTCTTGGGGTTTCTCAACTCACTGTCTGCCAGATCCATTTTTGCATTTTTTTGCAGTCTTTGAGAAATTATCTAAATTTGAGCTTTCCCATCATCCTTGTTTCTGTCAGGAGCATCAAACGAGAAGGGACATATTCATCTGCTCTTAGATTCCTGCCAGGAAATGTTGATGTAACTTGTTTCAGCATTCTTAAAATAATTTTTCACTTATGCCTTGCACTTCAAATTTTGGTGAGCTCCTTCTAGTAGTAAACAGAACGTGTTTCTATTTCATCTATCACTTTTTAAGTTATAATCTCTGGTCCATTAAAGTGGTTTTTCTATTAGATTAGTAAACAGTGACACAAGGCATGCAATGTCTGTAAGGAGGATTTAGTTTCCTTTATTTCTCATTTTTCAGGGGTGGGGGCTTTAACCATCCGTTTTACAAGAACCTTGTGGAAATCAATCTTTTTTGGTACTCTGACTCTCCTAGGCATCTTCTCCTTTGTTTTTTCAAAACAGTATCCCCGGACTTGAGAGAGAGTTGGAATTGATTGCTTCTTTTTATTTGGCCAACTCCTGTTAAGAATCAGCCATCAGGGAAAAATCTCAGAAGAAATGTAGACATTCACTTCTCTTTCCTGTGTCCTGTGGGGATGAAGACTTCCTGGTGGTTTCCTTTCAAGGGCTGCCAGGTTCAACCAATGAAAGCAGGGAACATTCAGTTCAGTATAAATTCAGATGAAACAGTATTTTATTTTTTTTAGTTTATGTATGTTCCAAGTCTTATATGAGTCTCTGAAATTCAATGCAATCTGGACACACCATCTTCCTTTATGTTCTGTCTCTGTAATTTTGTTCAGCATGCTGAGAATCACAGTCGGGATCCTGAGACACAATTAGAACTAAACAAGGCAATTTCTGCTCATGTAATCTGAATGGAGTTTAGAACTGAGCAGTCTTAGATGGTGTACTAGTTTCTTAGGTCTACTGTCAGAAAATGTCACAAACTGGGTGGTTTAGAATAATAGATGTTTATCATTTCACACTTCTAGAGGCTGGAAGTTCCAGATCAAAGTGTCAGTGTGACCTTATTTCCTCAGAAGCTAGCATTCAGTACTTCCTTGGCTTGAGGTGAAGGATTCCAGTCTTTTCATGGAGTTCTCCCTGGGTGCATGCTTTTTTATGAAACAGAATTACTTTATCGATTTCTTACAAATACTGCTAGGTAGTACCACTTTCTTTCATGTCTCGTTAGAAACAGAGATCTCCATGGTGTTTTCAAATGACATATAACACACCAAGTGAGAACATTCAAATGCACCCTGATTCATTATGTAAACTGATTTGTGTTTTTAGTTTTCTCAAGGTAAATCTCACTTTAGTCCAGGCTGACCTGGAACTAATTCTTCAGTCCCAGGCTAACCTCAAACTCACATCGATCCTCCTACTTCTGCCTCCTGGGTGCTGGGGTTAAAGGTGTTTTCCAGGCAAGAAAGAGCCAGACAGTAGACAATGTAGCCATTTATTTATTTATTTATTTTTTTGGTTTTTCAAGGTAGGGTCTTGCACTAGTCCTGGCTGACCTGGAATTCACCATGTAGTCTCAGGGTGCCCTTGAACTCACAGCAATCCTCCCGTCTCTTTCAGCTTTCTTTATTCACTCATCCTTTCTGAGTATCCTCTGAGAGCTCTGCAATGGGAAGGTACGGTGACAGAAAGTCCAACAGGGAGGGGGCAGGGAAGACTGGGGACTGCACTGTCCTTGGTTGTCCTGGTATCTGTGCAAGCTTCTACCAGGTGGGCTCCTTCCATTCTTTTCACAAAAGCCAGGGTGGGCCGAGGGTAGGTTTTGTGTCACGGCTGCTGCTTCCTCCCGTCACTCCCCTCCTCCTCCTCTACCTCCTCCTCCTCCTCCTCCTGCTCCTCCTCCTCCTCCTCCTCCTCCTCCACCTCTTCCACCTCTCTCCTCCTCCTGATCCCCTCCTCTCCCTTCTTTTCTCCTCCTTCCTCTCACCCCACTTTCCTTCAGCCTGCCCTCCTCCTAACTAATTACATAATGATACTCAGGTACTAGAGTTAAGTGTTCAACCTATCTTGAGGGACTTAATTCCATCTATGATAGATAAGGGGAGGACTTTTATAAAAATTCCATTTCAATATTATTTACACGGAGGCAAGATAACAGCCTAAGGACCCAGTAAGTCCATATACAGTAAAGATTTAAGCAAATTGGAGCATGTTTTTTTGTGTAGTCTAAAAATCAGTTCTTGAAACTTGGAATGGCTTAATTAGTCAATAATAGGAGGTTGTAGTTATTCCAATTATAGATCTGAAAATTTAATGATGTGGTATATATTTATAGTTTATCAAGTGAATAATACTTATATAACTACATTAATTTCTTTGATTAAACTATCTTCTGACATCTTATCAGTATGCTGAATGCTCAAACCTCCAATCTTCATATATGTACTTAAATAATTAATTTGTAACAATTGTAAATATAATTCTTGTGGTGAACACGAGAGAGGATTAGTGGTCAAAGAAACATGGGCATTTTTTATATGAAAATGATCTATTTCTATTTTGGATAAAGTGTGTTGATAGAACACACATTTATGAGTGGGGAGGTTGCCCAGAATACACAAAGCCCTAGGGATATGGGATTTAGGGGTGTCTTTGAGAGAGACAGGAGCTTTTCTCAGCTTTTGGCTAGGGTATCACTCAGGAGTTAGATGCTGGAATCTCATGGCTATACAAAATTTCCACTAAGTCAGTGATCTCTAAATTTGATGAATGAAATCCACAAACCATAGACGCTGAAGTTTAGAAAGATTTCATTATAGAGTTTATAGAGATAGAATTTATAATGCTTAAGAGAAGAAAGGCAGGTAGAGCTTGGGGTTGGGGGCTTCTCAGAAATGAGAACTCTGGCCTGAAGACTTCAAGTGGGGTCTTTAATGGGGTGGGGGCTGAGTTGTTCAGACCATCCCTGATCTAATGTGTTCAGGCAAGGGAGTAACTCTTGTCTCAATTCTCTCTTCTAGGAAAGAAAGAGATAAGGAAAAACCAGATTGTCCCCCTCCTCTATATTTCTGGCACCTTGCAAGATGGAGGCTGTGAGGACTCCAGGGAAAAAGAGACCAGGAAGAGTCTGATTTCCCTCTTACAGGCTCCAGGACATTTCTCATATTTGGCCATTTTTAGCTTACTTTTGGGAACCCTGATAGCCTTAAACTACCTCCCCTGGTTCTTGGATCCCCAGCCCTGAATAAATCCAGGCATGGTGGTGCTTGTCTTTGATCTCAACACCCAGGAAGTGGAGGCAGGAGGATAAGAAATTAAAGTTCAATACATAGCAAGTTCAAGGCCTGCCTCGGCTACACGAGAATACAACAATAATAAATGATGAGTAGACATATGGTTCATGAGGAAAGTGGACAAGGGCTGTTTTTAAACTTTGAGCAAAACAGTTTCAATTAAAATATTGATTACTTGACTATCACTTGCTTCCATGAATTCCTGATTTTTTTCCTAAACTCTCAAGTCTTTGTTACAGCCTATGGAAGAGTCTCCCCTTCTGGTGATTGTTTTCATCTTCACACGCTCCAATTTTAACCTTTCCACGTTATGATAATTTGGTATTGTCCAGCCACCTACCTGTCTTCTCTTCAAATATGCTGAGATCATTTTGGCCCAAGGCCTTTGCACTTGCTGCTTCCTGGATAGAAAGCTGTTTGCCAAGATCAAAACAGAGTAACATTCTGCTCCTCATTTGAAGGGGAAGGTTGCACATTCTAAATTTATGAACTCCACTAGTTTAACAAAATCTGTTGGTCCAGTGTCAGTCTCTGACAAAGTGGAAGCATGCTAACAGCTAGTACTGGGAATGTAATGGGCTGGGGTGGGGCCCATTAAAATCCACACTTGTCAAAAGGCTTAAGGGCTTTGTTGACATGTTTGTTCTCAGGCTTTCATGATCAGTAGAAGGGGAAATAATGTCGAACCAAGACTTGAAATTGGCAGAGAAAGGAAGAGTCATGTCCTCACCAATAACCAACCCCGTCAGGTTTACAACCTCATAGATTAGCACATATTTATGCCTCTGTTGGGATCCAATACTAGTGTGTTAAATAGGAAAGGAGGAAGGGAAGGAGGAAGAGAACAAGGGAGGGAGGGAGAGAAGGAAAGAAGGGAAAAAAGGAGGGAGGGAGAGAGAGAGAAGGAAAGAAGGAAGGAAAGGAGGGAGGAAGGAAAGGAAGGAAGGAAGGAAGGAAAAAATGAAAATAGGAAGGAAGGAAATACATTATGGAGAGGCAATCGGTTGCATCTTTTCTCCTTGGTATCACCATCTCTACTTTCCCAATCCTGCTGAAAGCCTCATGCACACTCTGTCTAAGAGCTTTCTGCTTCTAAAGCAGAAGACCCTATAGAGAGAACTGATAGCATCCAACAAGCCTCTCTCCTATAAGAATGAAGTCTGAAAACCACAGTTCTGTTGAGGAGTTAAGCCTCCATTTGTTTCAAGGTACTATTCTGGTTCAGTGATACCTTCTTCCTTCAGAAGTCTTTTTGTCCATCAACTTAAAGATCAGAGAAGTTTACCGGGGTGATGGAGGAGTTCGTGCCCATGCTGTGCTTACAGCCTGACAAGCACCCCATGTACACATCCCCAGAAACTTTTTGATTTCTTTCCCCTTTCCTTCCTCACGGAAATATAAATATTTAATGTGTGAGAGTCTGTTCAGATGAAAGCAGCTCAGGGCCAGCTCTGGGTTAGCACCCTGCCTGAGGACATGAACCAAGTCATAGACAGTCATGTCTGAACAAGGTTGTCAGTATCCGCTGCAACCATCAATAGGCTTCGTGTTTTCTCCCATCACTTGAAGCAGCATCTGCTACAGCCTCATAAAAACCAATGTGCTCCTCCAACAGTCTTTATTATCTATTCAGCTTTGCGCTCGAAGATCAATATGGCTGCACAGTTGATTGCGTTTCATCATTTCTAGTCAGTTTTTTCCTGTAGGGTCTTTTTAATTTGCTAGAATTAGCTGCAATCAGGGCTTCTTATTCTTATTGATAAAGCCCACATTTAAATTAAAAATGTGTTCTTCTCCAAAAATAGTTTAAATGCTTTGGGCTAGGTTCTTTCTACTCACAATCACACCCCTTCCCAGACATGTACACAATATACATTTCATAAATAACAGTCTCACACACTTGCAGGTATTATTATATATGAGGCTGTGCAAAACTTGGGTAAATGGACATTTATAGAGACCCCCTATAAGTGATTTATGGCACAGGTGCAGGAGTGACCTTAGTTGTATTTTTGTTCTTTAATTAATATCTTTATTAGAATAAGTATATATATTGTATGACAAATATTGTGAGGGTGTCTCTGTTTCTCTCCTCTCTGTGTTGATATTGGTTTGTTTTCTTCTTATCATGAAAAGAAACCCCAAAAGTCAGCAACAACACACAAAGGAGAGAAAAAACCCTGGCTTCTTCTTGTGCAACTCATAACCTTCTCCACCATGGACTGATCCAGTATGCCCACCAAGGAGGGCCCCCAGTGGGTTGGAGACAGGGAGGAGGGAAATGGGGGTACCACCACAAGACTTGCTCATACAATGTATCTAATTATTGACCATAAAGTTATTTAAAAAATGTAAAAACAAAATATTAACTTCTATACTATGTAAGAGGCACATTCATTTGATTTATACTTGCTTATATGGTTGTGCTGGTAAAATATGTTTACTCTAAAAAACACAAAAGAAGGATAGATCTAGTTTTTGTCTTTTAATATTTCAAGTATCAGTATCATTTTACCTTCTTAAACTGCATGTAAGTAGGTAAAATGACTTTCTTCATGTGCAAGTTTAATGAGTTTTGTTAAGATTTTTTTTTACGAGATTTTGATATTTACACATGAAATAATTTTAACATCTTGGTCACACAGATTCATTGTATTATTGTCAACTAGGGCTTTCAGTTTGATAATTAACCAATTATGTTTTAAGTATGCTTAAAATTACACTGGAAACATTTAACCTTCCAACATTTATCTAGACATTTTAAGAATTTATTTTTATTTAACATTTTTATTTATTTGATAATTTAATATGTGTATATACTGCATTTTGATCGCATTCACCCTTCCTTACCTTCTCTTGTCCCCATCCCACTGAAGCCATTTTTGACAATATATTTTATCTATAGCTAGAAATGATAATTCATTTATAAATATCTATAAACACACTAAAGAAGTATTTCATTTTACTTCCTTCTTTTTCTTTCTTTTTTTCCTTTTTGAGGCAAGGTCTTGCTCTAGCTCAGGCTGACCTGAAACTGACTCTGTAGTTTCAGGATGGCTTTGAATTTACCTCCTACTCTGCCTTCCAAGTGCTGGGGTTAAAGGGTGTGCATGGCAGGCTGCAATCTAAGCAGGGTCTCCAGGTGGCAGGAGCCGCCTCTGGGGAAGAGCAGAATCAGGCTGGAGCCTTGCAAAGCTTAGACTGACTAGGAAGTTGGGGCCATGTCCTTGGCAGGTAGGTGCTCTGGATCCTGTATAGATTGGGGATCAGTTGACTGGTCATTCTGGCTCACCTGAGCAGCAGTATGGGTCAGAGGGATGGTCCTGGGGCTCCACCACCTAGCCTTCCCAGGAGAGATGGCCCAGAGAGAACCCTGAAGGTGTGTGTCAGCATATTGGGGGTGAGGTGGGAGGTATCCCTTGGCTTCCAGAACCCTCATTCACTCAGCAGGCTTCCCTAGTCTGATCAGTGAAATGGGGTCACCAGGCCTCCTGGGCCCTGAGGTACATCAGCATGGTTGGATCTCAAACTGGGGCATGCTGGGAGTTGAGGATTAGTTGATTGGATTTGGGGACTGGGAAGCTTAAGACTAAGGGTGTCAGAGCAGATGGCCACCCCTTCTGGGACTTGTGCTTGCCCCCTCCCCTACTTGAGCCACTATATGCCCTATGACTTGATGTACATCCCAAACACTTAAGCTGGTGGGGTTCCTTTAGGCTAGAGGAACTAAAGCTGAGCAGCTTTAAGGAGAAAGGGCCCCCCAAATGCTCCACTTCCAAAGGATTAAAGAACTCCTGTATTTACTGGGACCAGGGTTTCTGACTTGGGGCTCCAGTAGGGACATGCTGAGCTCCAGAGTCTGGGAGCTTTCACTTTGCTGAGGAAGGGCATTGGACCTAGCATGGCTCAGTGCCCCTAACCCAGCTCTGAAGCTCTGGGCCAGGGTTTCATACATATTGGACCCATATGAGTCAACTGAGCATGCTCTAGATGTGAATTCTGGCTGGTTCAATTCCATAGTGCCCACGTGCATCTGGAGCAAGAGGCAACCCTTGTACACTATTCTCATTTTCTCTCGATGCTTGCTAACAAAATACAATTTAAAATGATAATGTTGGAAACTGAAAAAGAAATAGTGTGTGCCACTAACCCCGCCTATTTCTTTTTATTTAAACTTAATTATGGAAGATAATATATAAATTTGATGTGCATTTTGATGTATATTTCAACATTTTTAATAGAGCAGAGAAAGTACATGTTAGCTTTAAAGAATCATCTTTTTAAGAAAGGAAAAGTAAATGTTAGATGAGAAAACTATGTGTAGTTTAACTGGGGAATTCACTGCTATGAATAAGACAAGATGACATTGTATTTATTATTGCTTTGAGCATTCTTCCTGTTTCCTTTCAATAATAATCATAGGCATGTATTTCAGTTATACCAGTGTGTTTCTTAACTTTTTTCTTTGCTTAGACAAGGTTTTGCTATGTAGCCCAAGCTGACCTTGAACTCCTGCTTATTCTGTCCCAACCTTCTGAGTACTAGAATTACAGGCATGCACGACCATGGTCTGTATGCCAATTTTAATAATGCTTTAAAAATTCTTTGTCAGGGGCTGGAGAGATGGCTCAGCGGTTAAGGCACTTGCCTCCAGTGCCTAAGGCCCCGGGTTCAATTCCCCAGGACCCACATAAGCCAGACCCTCTCTCTCTCTCTCTCTTTCTCTCTCTCTCTCTCTCTGCTTAATAAAGAAAAAATTTTTTTAAAAATCCTTTGTCAGGACGGAGAGATGGCTCAGAGGTTCAAGGTGCTTGTAAAGCCTGATGGTCTGGGTTTGGTTCCCTAGTACCCACATAAAGCCAGATGCTCAAAATGGCACATGCATCTAAGTGCATAGTCCCTGGTGCACCCATTCTCTCTTTGTGTGATAAATAAATATTTTTTTTTTAAAAAAAGCCTTTGTCAAAAATAAGGCATCAACCATTACTTACGGAAGGTCCATGAAGAAAATAAATTAGAACTGCAAGAGGATTGATGGTCATGAAATCAGGGGACATGAAGCTGATCCAGAATCCTTTCTTAAAATGCCTTTTATTTCCCGTTGACCCTTAGCCAACATTGGAAAGTACTTTTGTGATCCCATTCCTTTTTTCTATTTACAGATGCTCAATATTATTATGAGATGCTACTGTCCCTAAAATTGCCATATGTATAAATTAACATAACTGTGACAAGAGTCAGAGATCCTATATACAACTACAAACAATTTTATGACAATAATTATTGTTGACATTTACTGAGTACCAACTATGAAGGAAACCTTATATAAATTCACTTAATTCTCCAAACCACACCATGTAGTAGGGAATTCCATGTTGGATTCGATGACCACAGGGTAGTTCCATCACCTTTGTCCTGGGTCATGTATAGAGACTGAATCTGACAGACTGAATGCAAAGTCTATACGTTTAAGGGGAAGACATCTGCACAGACTTATAACTGAATGAAAACCAATGCTGCTGCTTGTTTTGAGTAATCTCATGGTGCCTAGCTTGTGGTAGATGCCACCTAAGTATTTGCTAACTGTATAGTGAGGATGAAGGCTACTTAGCACTACAGGGAAAGCTGCTGTGATTGGCTTTGCATGGAAGCTCAGATGTATCATTACTATCTATGTAACATTGGTTGTAAAGTTACCTGCTTGAGCTTTGGCTCATTTGTGTGTAAACTGGCATTTCAATATGCTATTGATTGGATTTGATCATTCCTTATGTACCTTCTATTTTCAGACTATTACAGTTCTCTAGTTTTATACCTCTCTTTTCTAGAAGATGCCACAGTCTTGAAGAAGAGAGTGTCTTCTTGGCTTATGTCATGTAGAATGTAGGCAGCATCTGACATGGCAGGTGTCCACTGAGTATTAGCTGAATTAAGAGTATGTTTTTTTGTTTGCCTAAAATCAACTATATTTTATTAATGTCTCTTCTGTCTATGATTGTTCTAAATATCTTTTCCTTTTTACTGATAAAGCAAAACTATATAATGAATTCGGTAGAGGATTATATTTGACATATATGATGCAACATTGCCCATGCTAATTAAAATTTCTGTTTCTAGTCTATAGATCAAAAGGTCACAGCCCATTACCCAGGATAAATTTTATATATAAAAGATGTGGAAAAATAACAGGAAATTTTATAGAGGCTTTCAGGAATTGTCTTTCTTTTTCACCTCACTTTTCACCCCATTATAACCAGTGCTTATTATGCTTTGCTGCATCAGACCTTTTCAGTGTCTAAGAACTGTTATCAAACAGGCAACACTATGAAAGAGCAAAGACATCCCACGGCAGAAGTCTGACACAAAGCTGAATTGTTGCTAAGTAAGAAACTAACAGGAAAGTGGTTTTGTCAAACACAGTGCCAGGTGCGATGTCCCATTTGTATTGGAAATGTAAGGTGATCTTTCAGCTAGGAGCCGATACATCCGCCAGCCAGGGGACATGCCACACTTTGAAAATGGCCGTTTCTGCAGGTGGCTGTTCTCTTCTCCCTGGAAATCAAGCATCTCATCATTATAAATCACCCTCTTTGGTGTGGAGTTTCTAGTTGAAGAAAAGGGCAGAAGAGGAAAAAAATGAAAAAGAAGGCAAAAAAGGGAAGGAGGGAGAGAACCCTTTTATTTTTGGCTCCTTTGATGGTGCTTGAAATAAACATGTTTGATTAATCATGGGGCTGGAGAGAGAGGGCCTAGTGGTTAAAGGCGCTTGTTCGTGAAACCTGACAGCCTTGGTTCAATTCCCCAGTTGCCATGTAAAGCCAGATGCACAAAGTGACACATGTGTCTGGAGTTCATTTGCAGTGGCAGGAGTCCTGGCCCACTTCTAGTCACTCTCTGTCTGCCTCTCTCAAATAAATAAATAAATAAATAAATAAATAAATAAATAAATAAATAAATAAATAAATAAATAAATAAATAAATGAAATTAAAAAATGAACATGTTTGATTTGTGTCTAGGCAGTGGTGGGGTTGGTTCCTGAAAAGACTTGGATGTCTCCCAGTGTCTTCATCTCTGTCCGCACTCCATATTCTGCTTCTGGTTCTGGTTCTCGTCTGCTCTGGAAAAGTTGGATGACTTCTAGTTTGTATCCTTGCTTCTAATGCTCTTTCTGTGTTCCACATCACCGGGTTACTTTGCTGGGATTCCTGTCTCTAATGCTCTTGATTGTGGCATTCCTGGGCTGCTTTCACCTCTCAGCCATCTACCTTGACTTGCTCTGTTCTAGCTCTCCAGGCTCCTGTCTGATCCCCGCTTGAGTACCTTTCTTCTTACTGTCCCCTCTTGGAAGAAAATGTTTTCCCTAGAAAAGAAGGTGATTTCCCGTGTTGGTTTTTCTGGGCTCTATGTTAGGTTACCTATTTGGGAATGCCTTCTCAGACTATCCTGCATGACAGAGGTTATGAGCACATGTTTACTGCTTGTTTTTAAAGGTGTGGAAGTTGGAATGATTTTCCTATTTTCAAATGGGTGGTGTACTAATCACTTTTCTCATTGTTGTGATCAAATCCCAGACAAGAAGCAATTTAATAGAAAATAGGGTTTATTTTGGCTTTTGGTTTGTGGAGAAACAGTCCATCATGGCTGAGTGTGCCTAGTCAGAAGCAGACAGTGTGACCAAAAAGAGGGATTAGCTATGAAACCTCAATGCCCATGGCCAGTAATCCATTTCCTCTAGTAAGACTCCACTTCTTAAAGGTTTTACAACCTGTCCAAGCAGTGCTACCAGCTGGGGACCAAGTATTCAAATACAGGTGCCTGTGAGGGACATTTCATATTTATCCCACAAAGGTTGGATTACAAAAAAAAATCAATGTCAAAAGAAGTTTTCATAGAAAGAAAACAAAAAAAAAATCTATAATTTGTACGGAACCTTAAAAGACCCTAAATAGCGACAGCATTCTTTTTAAAAAATATTTTATTTATTTATTGGAGAGAGAGAGAGAAAGAGAGAGAGAGAGAGAGAGAGAGAGAGAGAGAGAGAGAGAGAGAGAGAGAGAGAGAGAGAGAGAGAATGGGCACGCCAGGGCCTCCAGCTACTGCAAATGAACACCAGATACATGCACCCTCTTGTGTGTCTGGCTTTACATGGGCACTGGGAAATCGAACTCAGGTCCTTCTGCATTGCATGCAAGAACCTTAACCGCTAAGCCATCTCTTCAGCCCACGACAGCATTCTTTTTTTTTTTTAGTCTTTTTTTAAATATATATTTATTGTCCATAATGAGTTACATTATTTAGTGGGCAAACTATGCATTGTTATCCCGAATTCCCGAATTCCCCCCCTCCCCATCCCTGATCAATTGTATATCCTCCTCCGTGGGCTGTCTGTATTAGTCCTTGTGGCAAGGGATCCTGTACATCTTAGTACTCATCCCGGTCTTCCTGGCCCAAGTG
>PVHP010032983.1:0-19969 GCA_004024765.1 Zapus hudsonius | reverse complement strand
AACAACTCCACCTTAGGCAATGCTTTGAGAAACTGTCCCTAGCCAATCCCGTGGCGCCTGGAGGTGGCAAGCAGGAGCCAGCCAATCATGGGACGATCCGTGTCTCTTTTCCTATAAAAGCGGCTGATTCTTAGTGTTCGGGGCCCCTCGCTTCCTTCCCCCCCCCTTCAAGCAAAGGCTCTCCATTAAAGTGTGTTGAAAAAAATCCTCGAGTCGTGGTGTTATTCCTCTCACTGGGCAGGGGGCTCGCCACAATTGACAAGTTTACCTGAGCTGCCATTTAAATCGAAGTTTCACTAACTCCAAACCAGAGGTGGGCAACTAGATCAGTCATTACTTTAGAAATGTAGTTTTTGTGAGAGACATATTGGTTTAAACATGGAATCTTTCTCAGATAGTTTAAATGGTTTTTTTTGGGGGGGGGGGAAAGAAAGGAAGACAAGAAGTTGACTCACCTGCGCTGTAACAGCGAGAACCTTCTCATGGGCCATGAGAGGTGCTGGGAAAGACTGGGCCCAGTGGGAGAGTATGTCGGGGATTGTCAGTGCCCGTAAAACCATCCAGGTTACTCAGAGTTGCAACTGGGCCATGTGGGTGGCCAGGGTGGTGAGCTTGTCCTCTTCTTGTGATCGAGAACTTTCCCGTCCATTTCTATCTAGTAGATTAGTTTTATAATAAACTTTTGAAGTGTGTGTGTATGTGTGTGTGTGTGTGTGTGTGTGAGAGAGAGAGAGAGAGAGAGAGAGAGAGAGAGAGAGAGAGAATATGTTATGGCACTAAAATACCTTAAAATATCATACATTCTTTAATCCACGAAACATCAAGATTCTGGATTCTTATATTGTAACTGTCCCACACCCAAGGGCTCTGTGTACACACACATTGCTGCAGCTTCAGTGTGGCCAGCATGGGACACTGTGCGTGTCCCCTTCCTAGGAGGCACTCCAGAATGATTCTCTGGAGGGTCTTGGAGTGGTTTGTGGTTAGAAGGGAGCAGAGAAAGTGTCCACAGTGGTATCGTGCCAGAGCCGAGTAGAGTTCATGTCCAGACTGACCTGCAGATGCCTTGAACTAGCCTGACTTAAAGGGCATGTCACAATCAGTTCATGGTGGAGACCCAGCGCTTGCTTTGTTTTATTTTCTCTCTGATACTAAGTGATGTGATCGCCTGGCAGAAAAGAAGAGAAGTTGTGGTTATATATTCCACATATATTCCATTCTGAAGACTCTTAAGAGAGTAAATATTCCCCACTCTTTATTTATTTTAATGACATTATTTCTTCTTCAAATGAACTGGTTACTCTTGGCCTGAGGTTTAATTACAGAGCAAAGAAGATGAAGAGGAAGAAGAGGAGAAATGTTCCAGTCCTACCCTGTTGCTTGGGGACTGATGGAAGCTGTGGTAGTGGGGGGGGTTCTCCTTCTGCCAAGATATTCATTTGCATAGCTCCTCCCACCCATTAATGCCCTGCCCCCCCCAACTGTATCTCTGTAGTCCATCTTCAGAGTCATGGGCCCCAGGAGCCTACCCTTGACCTCTTGGTAGCAAAGATGAGCTCAGTGAGCATCAGCTCCTCCACTTCCAGTCTCCAATGAGAGGAGCATTTGTGGTGTGACCTCCTTGTCAGACCTCGGTCCATGGCCAGTGATTCCTTTCTGGCAGCTGCATGCCCCGAGGTGCCCTTCTCTCTCCTCCTCACTTCTCTCTGCTGGTACTCCCACTCAGGTAAATCGTAAACCAGCCACCATGGCCTTGCTTGAGTCTGTCCAGCCCCTTGGAGAGAAGCCAGGACTGAATGACAGAGAAGCCAGTGGGTTAGAGAGTCCCTTCTGGAGTGCCCCATGAACCCCAAGGCCAGTAGGGCAGACTGGGCCTGGTTCTCATCCTCCACCTATGTGTTTGCTTGTGTAATGTCTTATCCTGCCATGTGTAACTTTTTAATTTTTCAGACAGTTAACTTTAGGCTTGCAGAGAATATTGCCACGTGGAGGAGTCAGGGCTGTATGAAATCTCGCCTACATACCCTGCTACACGAGGCCGCCAGAGCCCAGGAGAGCTCTGCAGAGAACTCACACTCCCCCATCTTTGCTTCAGAGACAGCTGAAGGCTTGGGATTTATCTCCGTAAATCATTGTGCTATTTCTTTTCTTTTCTCTTTCCTGCCTTGAGAAGGGTCTCTCTGTGTAGTCCAGATAGGCATCTAACTTGGGATCCTCATGCCTCAGCCTCCCACGAGCAGGGATTGCACCTGGCAGTCACTGGTGTTCTGGTGGCACCTCAAACTCTGTGGTTCCTGTAGGTGGCTGATATCTTGCTGGTGTTGGCCAGGTACACAGAGCTCTGGGTCAGTAGCTTCAGTGACATTCTGTCTTTTGCTACCCACGAAGTCATTAGTGGGCCTCCTGGCCTCAATGGACCCAGCTTCTCACCAAGAAGCTGTAGAGTTTTCCTGCTAAGTCATTCTAGAAAGGACCAAGAATCCTGTGACCCAGAGATCCATATGTGTTGATAGATGGAAGAGGAGAGAGGGAGAGACAGAGAGCAAAGATAGCTGTCCCCTGGGTGGGAGCAGCCCCTGTGAGACATTCTCAGTTACTCATTCAGCAGACATTGTAAAGTCATGCCAGGCACTGGACCAGCATTGGGAACACAACAGTGACCAAAATAAAGTGTCTGTTCTCAAGGTATTGCTCGGTGTCCTCAGCAGCGATGAATTTGAATGAGCGTAGTGGTCATAGGCTTAGCCATAGTCACCCCAACTTCAACCCAAACTCTGGACACAGCCAAGGCGTCTGCCTGCTTACACCCCCCCCCCACCGCCTTCACTGCTTCACCCCTACATGTGAAGGAAATCTTAGCAAAGCTACTTATGCTTTTGTGTGATAGCTGCTCTCTGTGGCTTCCTCAAACACGTCTTCAGGAAGTCTTCAAAAGTGGAGCAGGTGCCTGTCTAAGGTGCTGCCCTCATCTGACTTTCCCCCATCTCCCCAAGAACCCTGAGTAGATCCAAAGCCAACCTGAGAGCCCCCAGCACTTCCTTGTTCATCCTTCAGTAATTACACACATCACAGGTTGTCTCCCCTAGGAGGCTGAGGCCCAGTCTTGTCGCCCATTGCCTTTGCAGGAAATGACATCCATGTGACTTGTGGAAGGCCACTGTTGACCACCCTGGTTCAAGTCATTTGGAAAGTGTTCAGTATTTCCTCTGGTTGATTGAGTCCAGCTGATTTAGAAAGCGTTTGGAAATGAGCCACACTGACGACCAGGCCTACTACTGGGCCAGTAACTCTCTGACGTGGGCTCTGTCCTGCCTGTCTCCACGCACTGCCTACTGGACTCCTCATAACATGTCACTGGGAACTGACTGGGCAGAAAGTCTTCCGACTGCAGATAATTGAAAACTCACCTTAGGTAAACAATGAGAAATTTTGGGGAAACTAATTGGTGCCCTAAACCTCACGGCTGACCTGAGAAATGACCTACACTCTGTTTCCTGTGGTTTTCCTGTATCTGGGCCAGCTGAATCCTTAGGGAACAGCAAGACAGCCTCATCCACTACACAACATTGAAGGAGTTTCTCCCAGAAGAGAAGTCTCTCCTCATTCTCATTGATGGAAGTTGGGCTGCACATCTGTTTTGGACCCGTCGCTGGCAAGGGTTTGGATGTTCCTTGGACTAGTGACTCTCCAGCCTTGGTTTGCAGAATGCTCACCTGGGGGATTTTGTAAAAGAGACTGTGAGCCCACTGGCATGAGTGGGGCCTCACAGTGCTTCTAGAAGAGCCCAACTGATGTTCAGATGGGTCGTTGGCAAGCCTTAGACCTTCTAAGTGCATGCTCCCTCTAAGAGTGCTGTCCTGTGCCCATGAGGCACGATGGCTGTGAAGTGCTGCTGACCTGTTAGGAAGAGGGAACAGGTAACACTCCCACAGAAAAGAGAACTCTATTGGAAATACTGTAAGTCAGGAGTCACACACAGTGAAGGGTGTGTATTAGTAGACGTGCACACAGGGCTGCACGCTCCCGTGAGGAAGTACCCAGGAAAATGTGATTACTCGTCACGCGATGCACACATTGCAGTTCTAGAAGGAAGAAGATAAAGTAGTCCTGCTGCTCTCATCGCTGTTTTATCTTATCTCCATTGTGACTCAGAAATAGCAAGATCAGGGTCGGACAGGTGCCTCACTGGTTAAAGGCGCTTGCTTGCAAAGCCTGCTGGCCCAGGTTCAAGTCCCCTGTCAAGGCAGATGCACAAAGTGGCACATGTATCTGAAGTTGTTTTGCAGTGGCAGGAAGCCCTGTGTACCCATATTTCTCTCTCTCTCTCTCTCTCTCTCTCTCTCTCTCTCTCTCTCTCTCTCTGTGTGTGTGTGTGTCTGCTCCCCATACACACAATAATAAAAGTATTGTTTTAAAGAACAAGTTGAAATGCAATGAGTCTAAATGTGCCTAAGTGTAAATGGTGGCTAGGTTCAGTTCTGTTCTTGAGTTGAAAGCTCATCAGCCTTGGAGTTTCTGAGGGAGGAAGAACACACTCCCAGTTGGCCTAAGAGTCACATGGTGTTGTCACAAGATGCTACCAGTGGTAAATTTCTGCCAAAGCTGTTGGTCACAGAGCCCTGATGAGGGGTTTCAAGTAGAGACAGTCATACTTTCTCCATTTGAAAAGGAAGAAAAGACCCATAGGGAACCCCAGCTGAAGCTGTTGGGAGAAAGGATAGGATCGCCTGTGTCTAGGAGTCTCACCTGTCGATGACGCAGTGGGCTCAGAATGAGGCAGGTGGCCAGGTGTATAGTGGTCCTTCCCAAGGTTGACATGGAAGACAGCATCCTTCATGAGGGTACAGGGAAGGAAGAATTGGACCATCCCATCTGCTTGCTCCCCTGCCTCAGCATCCCAGGTTCACGTTCGAGTGACTGATGAGAGCTAGTCATACTAGCTGATGAGACTGATGAGACATACTAGCTGATGTGACTGATGAGAGCTAGTCTCTGGTAGAGTATGGACTGCCTCACCAACATGGATCCACATATAGAAACCACCAACTACTCGTGGTCTAGACAAGGCTCTAGGTAACAGAGCCCAGCTTCCATGGACTGGCTGGAGAAAGCTGCTTCCCTCATACTCAGGCCCCTGGTGTTGTTCTCTCCCCCTCAGTCCTGTCCAGATCTGTACAGATGTTAGGCAAACACTGTCAAGAGAAGGCAGAGAAGGGAAAGGACCGACAGTGTGTTGCCCATAGTCTGAGTACAGAATGCTCGGATGTCCTCCTATATTTCAAGGAGCCCACCGGCTGCCAAGGAGAAATGAGATAATATTAATTATCAAGTGAGCTTGTGTAGAATAAGCGTGAGGGGTTGATTCAAACAGTCCTGATGAGTGAGTCCCTCCCCACCGTGTCTGTGATAGGCTTAGGAAGGAATAAAAGATTTGAAAACGTACAGTTTTGCCCTTGCAACTTAAAATACAAAGTCTCTCTGTTAGAATATAAAAAAATATTAAAAAGTAGAAAAACAAAAACTTAAGGTCAATGCTACGTTAGAAAAAAAATCAAGACAGCAAAGGTGATGAAAGTTGAGAGAAGCCTGAAAGCTGGGTCCATGGATGGAAAGATGGGGCGGGGGAATGTCCTCAGCATTCTTCTTAGTCCTTAAATGAAATCACTATTTCTGGTTTTTATTTTGAGGTAGGGTCTCATCTAGCCCCAGCTAGAGTGGAATTCACTCTGTAGTCTCAGGCAGGCCTCAAACTCACAGTAATCCTCCTGCCTCTGTCTCCCATGTGCTGGGATGAAAGGTGTGCACCACCACACCCAGCTCACCATTTCTTTGTATTATGGGATAGCCTTAGCTACTGATGCCCAGTAGGATTTGTGACTATTTTATGTTCCATTTCAATTGCAGATGTCCTAAAATAATCACTTCTCATTTAAGGGTATATTAAAAAAATGCAGTAGTTTTTAGATTGTGGCTGAAAATTATTTACCATTGAAGGAAGTCTATCCCCATTTTGTTAAATATTTTGGTAACTGTAAACAGATACTTTGTTTCTTTTGATTTCTGTGCATTTTTTCTTAATTTCAAGCATTTAAAAATATTATTCTAAAGCCAGGCATGGTGGCGCACACCTTTAATCCCAGCACTCGGGAGGCAGAGATAGGAGGATTGCCGTGAATTTATGTCTGGGCCTCCAAACAGGGTAGGACAGAAGCTCCCAGGGAAACGACTGGCCTGTGAGAGTCCCAGAGGGACAGCTGAGGGCACATGGAACTTGGTTCCCAGGCTGATGTCTTTGCACAGACAAATGTGTAGCATATGAGAAGGCATGTCTTGGAAGGAAGGAAGGAAGGAAGGAAGGATTTGGTTTGGGAAGGATGCGCTGAGAGTCAGGAGAGTTGTGGGAAGGGGAGAAACTGGAGGTTGAGGGCCTGGTTTTTGCAAACAAGATGTAGACCTGATGGGGTGTGAGGAGGAGAAGGGAGAGAAGTAGGGAGTCCCAGCTTGGCTCTGGACCATAGCAGCAGGTCTGGGGCCTGGTCACAGCAGAGTTAGGAAGGCTGGGTTAGATCTCCAGCCTGGATTGAGGACAGTGGTGGCAGATCTCATGTTTCCTGAGCACCTACTATGTGCAGATGCTGATCCAAGTCCTTCTATGTCACATAAATGTCTTTACGTTGATGTTATTTAATCCTCTTTGCAGCCCTGTGAGGTTAGTACCATAATTCCTATCTTATGGAGATCTCCAGAAAAGGGTTAGGAGACAGTCCACCATCACAGTGCAGGGAGGGTGGAATTTGCTGTAGGGAACAAGTTTATTCTTTTATATATTTTTCTCTTGCCTTTGATTACTTGAAACGATTAAAAGTCATATATGATAAGCACAGTACTGTTTTTTCTAATTTTTCAGTATTTTTCCTTCATCAGTGTGCTAAGGTAATTTGTGAATTGGTTTTGCCTTCCTGTGCAAAGCCAAGGGAAGCTAGTTTGATACACTGATGGCCGCCTCAACTGAGGGAAGATGTCCTTGTTTGCAGAAAAGAAATGTGATGTTTATTGAATCATTGCTGAGTGATAAGTTGTCTCTTCTGTATTGTCTTTCAGGACCAGTCCTACTGCTCTTTTAGATGACATGTGGTGTATATAAAGTTTGTGATAGTTGGTGGAAATTTTGGTAAGTGTTGCTGTGTTTATTTCTACTACACTTAGTTGTGAAGTGAAGCTGATGACCAGAGCCATCGCTTTGTCCTTTGGTCTTTGGAACCGGCAATAGACTTGGTGTGCAAGTTTGTGATTAAATGTGAACTAAATTGGTGATTTTTGGTAGTGTATCACCTTTCTTATTACTGGAGTTATTAAATAAGTAACGGGGATTTTCTAAAGTTTAGTTAGTCTAGCTTTGGGGAAGCTTCTGGATGCAAGGCTGAGAATACTCTTTGCAGTTGAGTTTATGCCCTAACTCAACCGTCTACTGGGAGCAGCAAACTTACAGAGAAAAATAAAACAAGTTTCCCAAGCAGGAAGCTTCTTATGACCTGTATGTTGAGATGAGAGAGAGGCAAACAGCTAGCTGTTGGGGAAATGGGATCTGGGTCCGTGGGTTACTTAGGGGGTTGCAGCGCGCATCAACTCCCCGTTCACCCACGGGAGCTGGTTGAGCAGCGGCTTGGAACAGCCGTGAGCCGAACGAGAGATGAGACCCTCGGGAGAATGCGGCAGTGGGCAGATCTCATTTTATTGATAGATTGCAGCTGTTTTTATAGAGAAAAGTCAGAGGTAGAAGCATAGGAAGCAAGATCTGTGGGCATCTCATGAGTTTGATTGGTAGGGGCCAGTATTCTAATTTACATAGATAAATTGAGGGGTCTACGTGACTCTATACATGGATAGAATGGTGATGTTAACAGAGGAAATGAAACCTTTAGGTTTGTTATTTGCAGTTAGGCTTTGATCTGCTTATCTTATCTTGGGGACAGCTGTGGCCTGCCTAGGGGCTTTGGAGTTTTCAGGATTGCTAAGATTTACAGGGGCCCTCGGATTTTGCCTCACCTTCCTTCAGAAGGAGACTGTCCCAGAAGCCTGCCAGACTCAGCAAAACCCTATATCCTCCATGCCACATTAGCAGAGTACCACAATGGGAAATTCTAGCCTTCCTGGAAGCTGGCACACTGCAGAACGGTGGCCTGAGAGATCGAGAACATTCAAGTAGCTGCCACCCGATCTCCCTAGGGAAGTAAGAAGAGCAATCCTTGGGGTCATGACTTCCAGGTGAACATTCAGGCTGTGCACTATTGGTTGTTAAGTAACCTCCCAGCTTCCTCTCTGTCAGATGAGACCTTTACTGTTACTACCTTGTAGAGCTGCTATGAAAATAAAGGGTGCCCAGTAGTGCTGGGAGCAGTAGGAGCTCAGTAAGCATATATTCTTCATGGCAGAACAGCCTGAGAATAAGGCACTGCAAAGGGCATCTCTTCCAGCAGGAGGACAGCTGGAATGGGCCACTCGCAGTCATTGGGTGTCACACCACAACCCCACCCAACATTCACTCCCTAATGAGCTGTGGGGACCTTTGCTCCATGTACCTCCTGCACTTCTGAAGAACACATCCTCAGACACCTCTCCTTCCCAACCAGTGAGGTCACATTGCTGGACTTTTTGATTATGGAGTTGGTTATTCCTTTGAGCCATGTTAGTGAGGAGAGAGATACCTTTACTTTATACTCAGTCAGCATGTTTGGCTTTTGTTTCCAAACTTCCCTTTTTATTGTTTTCTCTGTTTTGGCAGCTTTTTAGAGGTCATTACTGTACTGAAATGTTTGAACTGGAACTAAAAGAATTTGGCTGAGGGATGAGACTTATATCCATGGCTGTGTCCCTCTGGATGGGCTGTGTACAAGGCACATGTGTAGGTACCTGCACTCTGCTTTCCTGAATCAAGCCGAGGAAATGGCCTACGGAGGAGTCTGTACTGTGTCCCAAGAGCCAAGAGGACTTCCTGGCCAGGGAATACAAGTTTTCACAGAGATAAAGAACGAGCTTTTATTGCAAAGGCGGTTTGATGGGAACCAAAGCACAGTTAGAGGAGTATGGTTTTTACAGTTCAATAAGGAACCATGGGTCTCCACACGTGGTGACATCTTTAAAATGACTAGAACAAGTACAGAAGTTCTCAATAAATAGAAGAGGTTGATTTTTGAGTTGATGGAAATATTTATTATCCTGACAGACCCGTTATACACTGTGTATATGTAGTGAGAACTACATGTACCATGTAAATGCTTAAGTATTTTGGTTCTATAAAAAAACAATTAGAAGATTCAGGGAAATTGTTTTAGGAGAGTGATAAAATTGTTCTTATCTAATTATGGTGGTATTTATGCAACTGTAGGCTTTATGAAAACTCACTACATAGTAGAAAGGGTGACTTCTGCTATAATTCTTAATTTTGATTTTGATTTTTTGAGGTAGGGTCTCCCACTCTGGGTCCGTGGGTTACTTAAGGGGTTGCAGCACGCATCAACTCCCTGTTCACCCACGGGAGCTGGGTGAGCAGCGGCTTGGAACAGCTGTGAGCCGAACGAGAGATGAGACTCTCGGGAGAACGTGGCAGTGGGCAGTTCTCATTTATTGGATAGATAGCAGTTGCTTATATAGAGAAAAGTCAGAGGTAGAAGCATAGGAAGCAAGATCTGTGAGAGAATGGTGATGTCAGCAGAGGAAATGTAACCTTGTTGTTTAGGTTTGTTATTTGCAGTTGGATTAAGTTAGGCTTTGAACTGCTTGCTTTTATCTCAGGGGACAGCTGTGTCCTGCCTGGGGCTGGAGTTTTCAGGATTGCTAAGATTTACAGGGGCCCCCGGACTTTGCCTCAACTTCCTTATCAGAAGGAGACAGTCCCAGAAGCCTGCCAGACTCAGCAGAACCCTACTTTCTCCATGCCTCATCAGCAGGGTACCACATCCCACTAGCCCAGGCTGTCCTGGATTTCACTATGTAGTCTCAGGCTGGCCTCAAAATGACAGCGATCCTCCTACCTCTGCCTCCCGAGTGCTGAGATTAAAGGTGTTCACCACCACACCTGGCCCACTGAAGGTGAAAGCAAGGGCCACTGAACATAATCTCAGCCTTCACAGAGAGGCTTCAGGCCAGCTTCTCCTGGTGTTTGTCTGCAGATGAGCTTGCGAAGAAGCACCTTTCCTTCTTGGGAGCCAAGGGAAGTGACACTGATGTGGTCAGAGTGAACTTGCTCCCCATGACTTAGCGCTAGTGTTTGGTACACAGGGCTGTTAATGTGCTCCCCTTTCCTGGAGTCACTGGGAGCTTCTCTAGCCCGATGCGGTCCATTCGCTGAAGCAGGGGGATAACACAACATCCGTCAAGTTGTGATACAGAACAGTCCACTTGAAAAGACTTTGTGTCATTCCAAGGCTTGTTCTGGGAGGGTGACTGCTTTCTCTGAGGGGTATTTTGTAATACAGAAGCCAGCTTCCAAGCCAGTATTGTCTTCCCAAGAAGGTGTGGTGTGCACTGTGGGCATTAATATTTTCTTACCCAAAGCTTTGGTATGATACTCTTTTGAATTACTTACTAATTACTCCCTTCCTCCCCTTTTTGTGTGGTAGTCTTTCCTCTTGCAATAATGCATTGAAAATGTGTTCTAGAAAGCTGGAGAAGAAAGGTAAGGCCCAGAGATGTCGGGGTTTTGCTCTGTCATATGACTAAGATGAATGGAATCTGGGGTCAATGTCATTAGGTAACTTTGATTCAAGTCAATAGGTAGCCAGAGTTGAATAAATATTTAAAACACCATATTGTTGGCTATCTGTGGGAAAATCCCATTTACAGCTACATGTCCAGCACCCCGCCAACCCATGCTTCTCACACACCGCCCCTCACTGCACTTCCGATGGCCTGTGGCCTGGAGTCAGCATTGGCTTTCTCTCCTGCTCTTTGGTCCATGTGCTATTTTCCTCCTGCTTTCTTCACACAGCTTTTGATGACATTCCCTGTGTCTCCATTAGGCCTTAAGAGAGAAATCATAACTTTCTGTGCAGTCATGATTTCCTCGATCTCAAAAGTGACACGGGAGAGATCCAGTCGGCACAGTGAAGTCTGCTTCTGGTTCATTCTGCGTGGAGGCAGAAGGGAAAACGGGCAGCTCTGCAACCCCTCAGCAGCTGTTCCTCAGGGTAGAGCACTGGGCTACAATCTCGAGGCATGGAGGGCTCTAGAAAAGGGATCCAGGGGACTGTCTGTGATGTCTTGCACCAGTCACCCACCTGCAGCTCTCAGGATCCTCCCAGCAGACAGAACCAGAACCCCTGTGCTGGGTGTATCTTCCTGCTAACAAGGCTTCCCTGGAGGCTCTAAAGTATTAATGGTGCAAACTTCTGTCTGAGCTTCTGCTCTGAGCTCACACAACAGTGGCCAGCATTGTTCAGGAATTTCAAGGGAAAATCAGCCTTGCAGAGGAGGGTGGGCACCTCGTCTGCATTCCTCCGTCACCCAGATTGCTGAAGTCATTCCACAATCTTTTCATCATTTGCTTTCCAAGACAGGTGGCTCTGGTGGCATTGTGCTCCTCCGCTGTCCCCCATCACCTTGCTGTTTGTGCGCGCTCTGAACCTGACTAGGTGGCAGGCTGAAATCTGTAGCAACACTGAGAACCCCAAATTGTCCCTTTCTTAGGGCAGTGTTTCCAGAGCCAGAGCTGCGGGGGCGGGGGGTGTAGTGTTGGACTAGATTGGCATGGCTGTCATAGATCCACCTGGAACCCAGGTGGCCAGCCCCACCTGCAGCCTGCCTCTACCCATCAGGCTGCCTGTGGTATGTGTTCTGATGTCACCACACAGCTGAACTGTGTAAAGAGCTGTGGTGCATTGGATCTTCTCTTGCCACTTGGGAGGAACTGAGGTCCCAGTACCAGGAAACCCAGGCTTTGTAGTGAGTGTATTAGATATGAGGAGTTGGGGGGTGTTTGCTGTCCTCTCAAGGGCAGGAACACCATGGCCAGGTGAGGCAACTGGATGTAATACAGAGATGCTGTGTGTTCTTCAGCTCCTGGACAGTCAGTCCCACCCAATAAAGAGGTGGCCCTGAGAGGGCAACCATAGTGTGTGTGCAATGAATATGCAGGAGAGCCAGGTGTACACCCAGACAGACAGCCCGAGTGCAGGTCACCTGTAGCCTCTCTGGGCCAGGTGCACACCCAGATAGACAGTCCGAGTGCAGGTCACCTGTAGCCTCTCTGGGCCAGGTGCACACCCAGACAAGAAGCCTGAGTGCAGGTCACCTGTAGCCTCTCTGGGCCAGGTGTACACCCATACAGACAGCCCAAGTGCAGGTCACCTGTACCTCTGGTTGAAGACCCCAAAGTTCTAGCTTGGGAAGAGTTGAATTCACACGCATGGGCACAGATCATCTGAGACCTCAGCGGCCTGGCTGGCCAGTGCCCCATCCTGTCCTATCAGTGCCAGCGAGGTGACAGAATGTGACAGAAAACTCTGTCTGAAAAAGATAGGACGTTCCACCCACAGCCTTTGGTCTTATCTCTGACTTAAAGTATTTGGATGTCAGTTTTGGTTGGGATTTGTTATCCCAGGCTGTATACCAACTTGGTGGATTCTTACCACTTGCTCACAGAGCTTTGTTTAAAGGTTGGTTTTGATGTTAATCAGCAAAGAAGCTGTGGTGGTGGCAAATTTGGTTTGAATGGATGTACATAACATTTATAAAGTGCTAAAAAAAAAAGCTGGATTGAATGAGAAGGCCTGATGGGAAGTGACGTGAACATCAGTGTCAGCAGCTTCTCTGAGGGCGAGGAGGTAATGGTAACTCATCCTTGGGGGTGGTTGTAGCTATTGTTTGGTTTCTTATGGGTTCTTTCCTAATTTATTTTGAAAACTTTCAAATTTGTTAGTTTGGAAAATCTCTAGTAAATCTCTAGTAAAACACCTATCAGCCTTCTGCCTTAACTCATCATTTGTTCTGTATTTGCCATGTGTGTTGGATCTTCCTCTTCCTGCTTTCTGTGTGTGTAAATTACACACCGTATAAATGTTTCCTGAGCCATCTAGATATAGGAAGCATCTTGGTATTTCACCTACAAACATAACACCATTCTTCTACATTACAATGTTATCATCCAGGGACCTTAATAATTCTACACTATTCTCTGATGCCAAACCATATTCAAATTTCCCACCTATCCAAAACTTTCTTTTATAAGTCCCCCCCCCACCCTGTAACCAATATCTAATCAAATTCATCGGATGCATTTTGCGCTAAAGCAAGTGCCTTGAGGAGTGTGGGCTGGTTGTGGTGTATAGGCCCCCATTCTGGGTCTTTGTTTCTTCAGCGCATTCACTTTGTAGGGTGAGTAAATATATTTGATTAAATATATTTGGGTTAGTATACTTCATAGGTGATGTCATGTGCCTAATACGATGTCCCATCCTGGGTTGACGACCCCGTCCTTGATCCTGAGTAAGCAATAAGCAGACAGAACCAAGTCCAGGTGCACTTTGGTATGTCATCAGTGGTACTTGGGTCCTTTGTGAACAGTCTGCTCTAACCGCCGTATCATCCAGTGGATACACTTAACCTGGGTGTGTGGTTATTTGGGAACATGGTCCCATAGTTTTGCCCTTTGCTTTCATGGCCCATGGTGGGTTTTAACCACCTCTGTGCTGATCATCTGGATTGTACTGTAGTGACGGGTTGTGCTAAACATTTTTTCCTTTGCTTTCGGAAAAAGGAATAATTTTAGTAGAGCATTTATTACCTGCCCAATACCACATAGAATTTCTTTGATTTTATCTCCTACATAATAGTTCAGAGTCTGAACTCCTTACCCAAGGTCACCCAGCACTAGGCTGAATCTGCTTGACACCAGGGTCTTTCAACTCTTGCGTGTGCTCAGGATCCCCTCAGGCTGCTAACGCCTGCTCTACTGGGTAGAGAGACCTCAAGCCCAAGCGGACCTCAGGCTAGCCTTGAACTCACCGTCATCCTTCTACCTCGGCCTCCCGAGGTGCCCGGAACCTGGATCTGTGCTTCAGCTGTCAGCTGTCGCGTGTCCACGCTGATGCTCCTGTCACCAGCGAGTCTCCGCTTACCCCCTGCTTCTGGCGGAGGAAGCGCTCTGGCAGGCCTTGTTTAAAATGGAATTTATCTTTGTTTGTTTTTAACATTTTCTTTTCTAAGTAAGAAGCCACAAGACCTGAGTGATACTGTTTTGACTTGTATGTTGTTAGATTTTTGAAAAGACAATTGGGTTTCATAGAAGTATTCTTTAACTGGATTATTTAATATAAGGTATTGGATTTCCTTAAATCAGAACCTTGGATTTCTTAGTAATGAGCTTTATAGTAGTAGATATTTTTCATGTAGTTTGAAAGAAATAACATTTCCCTCTGAATATCATTTCACAGTCTCCTTTGTCCCTAAGAAGGAGATGAGATCTGTCACGCCACTTTGGGCTCCCTCCTTATCCATGTCTGCAGTGTGTTGACATGTCACAGAAGAACCCATGAGCTTGTGCCTGTGAAAGGGACTAAAGCAGAATCAATTGCTCAATGTATTTCTTCCCTCTGAACCTCCCGCCAGCCCAAGTGAGGAAACAAAGGTTTGGATCCATGCTGTTTAATGGAAATCAAATATAGAAGTATGTGGGTAGTCTTCCAGGACCCAGGTTTTAAACAAGTGAAAAGAAACGTTAAATTTTTATTTAACTCAACTTACATAAAACATGTTACAGTTTGAGGTTGGAGAGATGGTTTAAGGACCCAAGTTCGATTCCCCAGTACCCATGTAAAGCCAGTGCACAAAGTGGCTCATGTATCTGGAGTTCATTTGCTGGAGGCCCTGGCACACCCATTCTGTCTCTCTGTTTACCTCTTTCTCTCTGTCAGATAAATAAAGTAATAAAAATAATTACACACAGACTCATTTTTAAACCTTTAAAATTAATTCTTCTGAAAAAAGAAACTGTTATAGTTTTATCCTGAAGTTTTCATACTAAATCTCCAAGCCCAGCGTGTCTTACCCACACAGCTGATCTTGCTTGGCCCAGGCACATTCCAGGTGTTCAATGTGGGTACTGGCTACCTTCTGAGGAGCGTGGCGGTCCTGCCAAGGCTGCACCTAGCTGGGTTCTTTCAGGTGAATCTGTCAGCAGGACCCAAATAGCACTCTTGCCCAATCTGAGGTAGTGTATTTTCTCCTTTGTGCCATCTTCTCCTGGCACTCTAACAATAGAGAGAGGCTTGGTGTGACCATTACTGCCAATTCAGAGGCTTTTCTCAAGTGTTGGCAGCAGTGAGAGCCAGGCCTGCTGCCTGAAGGGCTGGTGTGAAACCCCTTCTGCTTCCCACAGCACACGCCTCAGGAGCTGCTTTCTCCTAGAAGTAACTCTGGGGAGCTGAGGAGCCAGGTTGATTGTGTAAAGTATTCTTTCTCTGGGCACCAGAGAGGCTGAGGCATGAGGACAACCTGCACAGTGGCTTCAGGACAGCCTGGGCTCCAGAGTGAGTCCCTGTCAAAGGAAATCAAATGAAAACAAAAACAAAAAAAACTTCCTATTCAACATTCTTAAACTGCTCATCCGAGGCTCTTGGTGGTCTCAGCAGAACACATAAGCGTTATGTGTTCTTAAATGTCAACTACATGCCTCCTTTTGAAGGCTGAAAACCTGTGGCTTCACACAAGGTGGGCAAGCACTCTACCACTGAGCTCTGTTTTCTTCTTTGATTCTGATATGTGGTCTCACCAAGTTGCCTGGCTGGCCTTGACCTTCACATGCAGTCCAGGCTTCTCCATACTCAGGGTTAGTTCCCAAGGGGAGTACCGGGTAGAAATGTTTTGTTTTTGTCTTTTTAGAAATCTGTGTGTGTGTGTGTGTGTGTGTGTGTGTGTGTGTGTGTGTGTTTCTGTGGTGGGTTTATGATGGGAGGGTGTGGCTGTGTGTGCCCATGGCATGCAGGTAGACGTCAGAGAACAACCTTGGGTGTCTTCTTCACCTTCCACATTGTTCTTGAAACAAGGCGTCTTGTCTTCTACTGCTGTGTATGCCAGGACAGCTGGCCCTCGTGCCCTGGGGTTTCCACTGTCTGCACCTCCCATTTGCCATAGGTTCCCTGGCATTTCAGATGCACGTTACTATGTACAGCTTTATGTGGGTTCTAGGGATCCAAACTCAGGCCATTACTCTAGTACAGCAAAGGCTTTTACCCAGTGAGTTGTCACCCAAGCCCGGTGTTGTCTTTTTATTTAATTCTAACCTGATTTTTAAAATTACTATCTTTATTATGAATAATTATATACATCTTATGAGCAAATCTTGTGAATGCATTCCCATTTCCCTCTTCTCTGTCCCCTACCCACTGGGATCCTTCCTCAATGTGCATACTGGATCTGTCCAGAGGTTAGGGGGTTATGAACTGCACCAGAGGTAGCCAGTTTATCTTTCTCTCTCTTTTTTTCTTCCCCTTTGTGCATGGTTGCTGAGGGGGACAATGTCTCTGGGTATTCTCCCCCACCAGGGCTCTTACATTCTTTCCGCCCCCTTTTCCACTGAGTTCCCTGAGTCATAGTGGGTGAGTTTTGAGTCTGCTTTATTGTTGAGATCTTAAGTATCTCTGGATCTTTGCCCTGTGTCGTGTTGGGTATCATTGGTGTCTGTCTCCATTGACCTTTCATGGGTTATCAGACTTGCTGTGGTGATTGGTCTCCTGTTTATCTTGTCACTTTCTCATAGGTTTCCTTTGGGACCTATGTGAAGGCCAGGGGTGGTTTGCCTCCTGTCAGGATGTCAGCCATCATCCAGTGTCTTGTTGGTGGAATTGAGTTGTCCCCGGCTCTCTCACTGCCTTCTGAAAAATACAGAGTCTCCATTGGGGAGTGAGATCAATATAGGTTAAATGAGACAACATTGCTATTTTGGCTAGTTCCTAGGGTGTAGCCTCTCTGTAGCTCTCTGGTAGTGGGCATTTGCCATAGGAGCCCAAGATCTTGGTCTCCATAGGATTTTGCCATGGATCCCAGTTCCAGTTAAGGGTTCCTTGTCACTGAGCAGATCTCTTAGCCAGTCGGTTTAGCACCACTATTGCACACTTGATGAGCACTTCTTAACTTGCTGGTCTCTTCCATATAATAGTGTGTTCAGCATTCTTGTGACAACTGTCTATATTATATATCAGTGGTCTATGTTTTCTCCAAATATCATTGTCCAGTTTTCCCTGACAGCTCATGCAACACCTTCCAGTGCTACACATGCTACCATCTGGGAGCTGTCTAGCCCAATTTTTGTTCTTCCTTGTTTCAGTATATCTGAGCTTTAGAAGAGCAACTGGACCAAAATATCAGATGATGGCGATATCCCTCATTAAACCTTCAACTCATGTGGGCACAGAAAACAGCAGTGTTTTCATGGGTATTAGATTCTTATTGTGGGACGCATAGGGTTTTCCTCACAAAATTCATGTTGAGGCTTGATTCCCAGTGTACCTATACTGAGAGGAGATTACCACCTCAGTTCTTAAATGAGAACATTTAAGAGATTATTAGGAGGCTGGAGACATGACTCAGTGGTCAAAGGCACTTGCTTGCAAAGCCTGGTGCTCTGGGCTCAGTTCCCCAGGACCCACGTAAAGCCAGATGCAGGAAGTAGCATATGCATATGGAGTGTGTTTGCAGTGGCAGGAGGCCCTGCTGCACCCATTCTCTCTCTCTCTCTTTCTCTTCCTCCCCACTCTATGCTTCTCCCTCGCTCTCATATAAATGAAAATATTTTTTAAAGAGCTGATTGGGTTGTTGGAAGAGGTTACTGCCCTTTCTCACAGGATGGGTTAATTTCATGAGAGTGGATTGTTAAATTCTGCTTCTTGGGCTTTCTCTTGCTTCCTCTCTGGACACGCCCCTCTCTGCATACCCAACTTTCCTTCCTGTTCTGAGTCCTCTCACCAGAAACCAAGAAGATGCCAGTTGTGGACTTACAGAACCATTAGCTAAAATAAACCTCTTTTTAAAAATTATAAATTAGTATCAATTATTCTGTTAAACAACAGAAAAAGGACGCTGACCGAGAGGTCGTTAATACTATACTGAAAATACAGGGGACGTAGTTCTTCCTTTTCAGCTTTCTGTTCAAGTCTAGTTTCCACTGTTGGTTCTTGGATCTGACAGGAAACACCAGGAAAGAAATTTCAACTGGATCCTTTGGATTCTGGGGTGGCCTGCACATTGGAAATATTGGAGGTGGATTTTCATGCTTCCCCCAACCCTAAAAGCAATGTGAATTGAAGATCTCATTCCTTAAAATAGCTGTTCTGATCAGAAGGGAAGGAGATATGACCTCAGAGCTGCTCTGGCTTTCAACAGCTGCGTGGACAGGGCATTCCCTTCGGTACTGGGCATTGGCTGTCATGTTTGAAGTTGAGCTGCACTGCTGACCAGAGGAGGGGTCTTGGGCAAGACACCCTCTGTGATCCTGTTTCCCACGTCCAAATGACATTTGTACTGAGAAATGGAGTTTAGAGCTGCACCAGCATGGCAGCCGGCCTCTTCACTTTCCCTCTAGTATCAGTCTTGTCATCTCTGATGAGATGACAACCTTCTCAAGGGTCCCTTGCCTTCCAAGGCCACCCAAGGCTTCTGAAGATTGGTCCTTCCGGCCCCCTGACCACCACAATCAGCTGTCAACTTTGCATTCAGTCTCACAGCACCACTCTTCCTCTCTCTTGAGATGCCATCTCCCATCTCTTAGACTATAAGAGACCAGCTCTTATATGAATGTATTGAAGAAGAGGACCAGTCGCTCTGGTGGCAAAAGGCAAAGTTTATTACAGAAACTTCAATATTTATAATGCTTGAGTACATGTATAACATGATTCAGATCCATTATTAATTAACAAAAGTGTGGCTACAAAAGAATGTCATTTCCTAATTCCAATTAACACAAAGATTAAGAAAGAATACAGATCAAAACAAGCATTTCCCGTACCTATAGATCAAAACAAGCATTTCCCAGACATTTGGTTAAAACTAAACTATAAAGGAGCCAGGTTCCCTTGCAGGAACTTGGCACCAAAGTTCAAGAGTTGGTCAAGTGACTCCACACGACCCTCCCAGGCCGCTTTGGCATCTACTGACTGCTCTCTACATTAGACCCCGAATCCAGCCTGGATATCCCACCACCATGCCTGTCTTCTTCATCATAGCTCTCCGAAATTCAAAGGACTGGGTTGGATCTGCTCTAAAACCACAGTCCAGGGAAGGGTCACTACAGGTGAGCGTTTCCATCAAGGAAAAGACCTGTGGTGTATTTGTGAGCTGAGGCTGCTCTGACAAAATGTCAGAGTGGAGGGGAGCAGCTTTTGCAATAGAGATGTATCTTTGTACAGTTTGGACACAAGAAGTCTGAGCTCACTGTACCTGCAGGTTTGGTTTCTGGTGAGGTGTGTCACCTTGGCAGCCCTTTCCCCGAGGCCTCACAGGGTCCTTGCTCTGTGTGCAGCCTGGAGCTGCTGGTTGTGATTTGTTGTTGCTGCTGGGTTTTATTATTTTTAATTTTTATTTATTTATTTATTTATTTATTTATTTATTTATTCATTTATTGAGACAAGAGTGTCAGCATTGACCTCCTGGCATCAACTTTTTTCGTCCCCACCTCAGCCTCTAGCATGTGGGATCTGCAGTGTCTTGTAAACAGTTTCCTGTTGGATCAGGAACCTTTGATCACTTCCTTACAGTCCCTCTGTCCACATGGAGTCAACTTCAGCACATGAATTCTAGGGAACATAACTTAGTCCATCGTTCATGGCTCTAAAAATTCTGCAGATTGTGTGTGTGTGTGTGTGTGTGTGTGTGTGTGTACCTGTGTACCTGTGTACACACCCCTCCCATGTGTGATGTTCCCTCTGTCAAGCACTTTCCTTCCTTCCTTTCTTCCTTTCTCCCCCCTCCCTCCCTCCCT